>CAUYSK010037225.1:0-59143 GCA_963575035.1 Avahi laniger | reverse complement strand
CGGGCGGATTGTTTGAGCTCAGGAGTTCAAGACCAGCCTGAGCAAGAGCAAGACCCTATCTCTACTAAAAATAGAAAGAAATTAATTGAACAACTAAAAATATACAGAAAAAATTAGCCGGGCATGGTGGCGCATGCCTGTAGTCCCAGCTACTCGGGAGGCTGAGGCAGAAGGATTGCTTGAGCCCAGGAGTTTGAGGTTGCTGTGAGCTAGGATGATGCCACGGCACTCTAGCCTGGGCAACACGGTGAGACTCTGTCTCAAAAAAAAAAAAGCTTTCTAGATGATTCTGGCTTATTCTGAAGTTCCATTAAACGTTTTAAATCTAATGAATTTGGCAATTCGAAAGCCATCATTGCCTTCTGAGAGTGTACCCTTTGAGAAGATGCTAGAGAAAGAAATAAATACTGGGGGAAAAGGAATAAATGATTGATAAAGAACCATGAGTAATTCTACCTTAGTTGGGCTTTAGTGGATAGAATCCTGCCTTGTGTTCCCAAAATTGTATCCTCTATGATTCCTCATACACTGAAGCCTGATTCTTCAAATATAGGAAACATGTCTCACTCATAGATTTCCCTTGATACTAAACACAAAATATCATGCAGTCAGTATTTATTAAATGTTTAATGAAGGAAAATAATCAAACTTTAACAAGCCCTGCTTTGTATTTTGGGCAAACCGATGTTCACCTTTACCTTTGCAAGGCCTAGAACATATCCATTCTCTTAGCCTGGTTCTCTGCCATATAGGTCAGCAGCAAAACAATCAAGGAAATTCCTAAATAGATTTATTAGGATGGGACAGTTTGTAGATAGTAGGAAAAATGATATCCTTCTATTACCCACTGTGTCGATATTTAGCCCATATAAAATTGAGCAAGATAATTTGGTTATTTCAGTATCATAGTCATTCATTCTAAAAGAATTACACATTTGCCTTGTTCCAAGTACTGCACTAAGCTCTAGCAATACAAAGATTGATATTCTGTGGAACTTGCCCTCAAACAACTCACAGTCACTTAGAGAACAAACATGAAAACAAGTGTGTATAGATGTTTGAGGACGTCTAGGTGGAGTTCATTGAGGCATTAAGGATACAATTATTTATGAGAAAGGAGATCGCTAGTGCTCTAAAATGAAAGAAATAAAAATCTAGTGAAGTTACCTCTTAAAAAAATTTAAAGATTTAGGAGTGTCTGATGTCTAACGAATCCCAAAATCAGTGATACTGCTGGACTTCAAGGACAGGAACAAAAAACTGGGGCAGAAGTTGAGGGCAAAGTCTTCTTACACAGTATGGCTATTGAAATTCCACTGCTGAAAGGAAAAATTCCCTTGAAAAGATGATTCATAAGGCTAGTTGCAATGAAGAGAAAGCATTTGCTCTGCAGAAAAGTTGCAAGAGGGCCTTCTAGGCAAGGAAGCCAAGTGAGCAAAAGTGAGGAGGCCTGATCAGCATGGACCATGTTAGGGTAACAACGAGTAGTCTGGCATGATTGGAGGACATCCAGGGAAGTGTTGGCAGGGGAGGGGCAAGAATGAAGAGATTGGCAGCGTAAGCAGGTGGCGAGTCAGAGAGCTAATGGGGGTGGGGGGAGCTGAAGAATTTCAAGCACGGAAAAACCTTAAATTGTCATGCATTTTTAAAAAAGCTGTCCCTGGCAACTGTTGTGAGGGTAGATTCTAGTGGACAAGAGCTAGCAAAAAGTTGGGAGGATGCTATTATATTCATTCACCACTGATGTCCAAAGTGGGAAGAATATACCCTAGGAGAAGAGCAAGCTGATCCTTTGTGATGTGCAAAAGAAATATCAGAACTTCTGTTGATACATATTTGTTATACTTCTTGTCATATAAAAAAATTAAGGTTTACTAGCAGTTAAAATATGGATTAATGTTGAGATCTTCACTTTGTCCGTGTGTCCTAGGGCCACATGCTGTTAATCTTGATGGTAAAGTGGAGAGAGAGCATGACATGGAACCATTGACAATGACAGTCCTCATCCCATATAATGTAAAGGGCCTAATTAAGCTAAGATGTGCTCGGAGAAGTGTATTTATGGCTTGTACTATCTAATTTAAACTAAACTAGCCTGCAAAGAATGAACACATGATTTTCAAAAAATTCCTACAAAGAGACATTAGATTGTATAATATTTGGTTGGTGCAAACATAATTGCAGTTTTAGCACTGTTGACATTTTCCATTTGTTATTGGAATACATTCTTAAATAAATGTGATTATGTTATACATCATTTTAATGTGCATTTCTCACTATTTTCTTTGCTAATGACTTATTACTTGCTGTTTATTTTATATTTATTTCAGACTATGGAAATGATGTTAGACAAAAAGCAAATTCAAGTGACTTTTTTATCCAAAGTTCAAAATGAGTCATAAAGCAGGGGAGACTACTTGCAACATCAACAATGCATTAATGAACATACAGTGCAGTGGTGGTTCAAGAAGTTTTGCAAAGGAAATAAGAGCCTTGAAGATGAGGAGAGCAGTGGCCGGCCATCAGAAGTTAACAATGACCAATTGAGAGCAATCCATCAAAGCTGATCCTCTTACAACTACATGAGAAGTTGCCGAGGACCTCAATGTCAACCATCCTATGGTTGTGTAGCATTTGAAGCAAATTGGAAATGTGAAAAAGCTCGATAAATGGGTTCTTCATGAGCTGACTGAAAATCAAAAAATTGTCATTTTGAGGTTTTGTCTTTTCATGTATGCAACAACGACGAACCATTTCTCAATTGGATTGTGCCATACAATCAAAAGTGGATTTTATATGACAGCCGGCAATGACCAGCTCAGTTGTTAGACCACGAAGAAACTCCAAAGCACTTCCCAAAGCCAAACTTGCACCAAAAAAAGGTCATGGTCCCTGTTTAGTGGTCTACTGCAGGTCTGATCCACTACAGCTTTCTGAATCCCAGCAAAACCATTATATCTGAGAAGTATGCTCAGCAAATCAATGATATGCATAGAAAACTGTAACACCTGCAACCAGCATTGGTCAACACAAAGGGCCTAATTCTTCTCCACAACAATGCCCGACTGTACGACACACAACCAACACTTCAAAAGTTGAATGAATTGGGCTACGATGTTTTCCCTCATCGGCCATATTCACCTGACCTCTCGCCAACCGACTACCTCTTCTTCAAACATCTCAACTTTTTGTAGGGAAAGCACTTCCGCAACCAGCAGGATGCAGAAAATGCTTTCCAAGAATTCACTGAATCCCAAAGCATGGATTTTTACCCTACAGGAATAAAGAAAATTATTTCTCATTGGCAAAACTGTGTTGATTGTGATGTTTTCTGTCTTGATTAATAAAGATGTGTTTGAGCCTAGTTATAATGATTTAAAACTCACAGTCCAAAACCACAATTACTTTTGCACCAACCTAATAGATAATACAAATAATTCAAGCATGAGGAAATGACAGAGTTGAAGCCTCTCATTCTGCCCAAAATCTTCCTCAACCGTATGGTTAAGTTAAAAGCAAAGGCCACATAGATCTAACAAAAAGCTGGCCAAAGTAGTCTAAATTATCCTTAAGTCTACATGAAGTACTGCTTTATATCCATAAAGATAAACCTTACCCAAACTGTATGTTGTATTTTGAGATGTTAGCTATTGGTAGTATGACATTATCAAAATTAGTAAAACATTTAAACAATGAGAATGAAAAAAATATACTGCTATTCACAAGATAAATGAACATCAGAAACTTCATATTAAGCAAAAAAGGCCAGACCCAGCTAGAGGAGTTCTAGCTAGACAAATAAGACAAGAGAAAGAAATAAAGTGCATCCAAATTAGAAAGGAAGAAATCATTATCCTTGTTTGCAGACAATATGATCTTGTATCTACAGAAACTTTAACACTCCACACACACCAAAAAGAAAAAGTATTCAGTAAAGTTGCAGAATAAAAAAATCAACATACAAAAATCAGTAGCATTTCTATATACCAACAGTAAACAACCTGAAAAAGAAACCAAGAAAGTAATCCCATTTACAATAGCTACAAATAAAATAAAATACCTAGGAATAACCATAACCAACAAAGTGAAAGATCTCTATAATGAAAACTCTAAAACATTGATGAAAGAAATTGAAGGGAACACAAAATAATGGAAAGATATTCCATGCTCATGGATTAGGAGAAACAATATTGTTAAAATGCCCATACTATCCAAAGCAGTCTACAGATTCAATGCAATCTCTATCAATATTCCAATGAAATTCTTCACAGAAATAGAAAAACTAATCCTAAAATTTATATGGAATGACAAAAGACCCAGAATAATCAAAGCCACCCTGAGCAAAAAGAGCAAAACTGGAGAAATCACATTACCTGACTTCAAATTATACTACAGAGCTGTAGTAACCAAAACAGCAAGGTATTGGCATAAAAACAGACGCATAGACCAATGAAACACAATAGAGAAGCCAGAAATAAATCCACACATCTATAGGGAACTTATCTTCATCAAAGCTGCCAAGAACATATGGTGAGGAAAGGATAGTCTCTTCAACAAGAGGTGCTGGGAAAAGTGGATATCCATATGCAGAAGGATGAAACTAGTCTCATCTTTTACTGTATACAAAAATCATATCAAAAGTATTAAAGAACTGAAACTATGAAACTGCTAAAAAAACATTGCAGAAATGCTTCAGGACACTGATTTGGGCAAGCAGTTCTTGAGTAATACCCCCAAAGCACAAGCAACCAAAGCAAAATTGGACAAATGGGATCATATCAAGCTAAAAAGCTTCTGTACAACAAGGGAAACAATCAACAAAGTGAAGAAACAACCCACAGAATGAGAGAAAATATTTACAAACAACCCATCTGACAAGGGATTAATAACTAGAATACATAAGGAGCTCCAAGAACTCAATAGGAAAAAAACAAATAATCTGATTTAAGAATGGGCACAGGATCTGAATAGATATTTCCCAAAAGAAGGCCTTACAAATGGCCAACAGGCATATGAAAAAATGCTCAACATCATCAATCATCAGAGAAATGCAAATCGAAACTGCAATGAGATATCAACTTACCCCAGTTAAAATGGCTTATCAAAAAGACATTCAATAATGAATGCTGGTGAGGATGTGGAGAAAGGGAAACCCTCAAACACTGCTGGTGGGAATATAAATTAGTGCATCCCCTCTAGAGAATAGTATAGAGGTTCCTTGAAAAACTAAAACTAGAATTCCCATATGACCCAACAATCCCACTGCTGGGTATATATCCCAAAGAAGGAAACTCAGTATATTGAAAAGATATCTGTATCCTCATGTTTATTGCAGCACTATTTGCAATAGCCAAGATTTGAAATCAACCTAAGTGTCCATCAACAGATGAATGGATAAAGAAATTGTGGTCCATATACACAATGGAATATTATATAACCATAAAAAAGAATGAAATCCTGTCATTTTCAACAACATGGATGGGACTGGAGAACATTATGTTAAGTGAAAAAAGCCAAACACAGAAAGAAAAAACTCATATGTTCTCACTTATATGTGGGAGCTAAATACTAAAATGATTGATCTTGTGGAGATAGAGAATAGAATGATAATTACCACAGTCTGGGAAGGGTAGCAGGGGTGGGGGGAATAAAGTGGATATGGTTAATGGGTGCAAAAACATATTTGGATAGTTTGATGGAATGAACAATATTTGATAGCACAACAAAGTAATTACAATCAACAGTAAGTTAAGGTATTCTTTAAAATAACTAAAAGAGTAGAATTGAAATGTTCCTAACTCAAAGAAATGATAAATGCCTGAGGTGATGGATACTCCCAATTACCGTGATTTGATTAATTCACATTATATACCTGTATCAAAACATCACTTGTACCCTATAAAGATATGTAACTATTATGTACCCAAAATAATTAAAAATGAAAATGTTTTTAAAAAATAAGATGTTTAATAATAAAGTATCAAGTACATTGACAAATTTTTATAATTTGTGGGAAAATTGCTTTTGTGCTGTTAATAAATGCAATTCTAAAAAATTATTGTTTTGTTGATTTTATCTCATCTTCTAAAATTTCTATGTATTATGCTTAAAATATTAGAAAAATAGTGCAGTTAGTTAATTTCATAATTTCATCAAATATAAAAAGTAATTTATTGGGGAGTTTAAACTCATTAGTTTACAAATGGGAATGTGCCATAAAAAATCCCACCAGTACAAACAAGTGTTGATAAGATTCTGAACTATGTCAACAGTACCGGGGATGAGAAGAGGAAATGGAGAGAAGAGATGACAAGAAAAAGGAATCTACAGGATTTGATAACTGATGCGTGGGATGAGTGAAAGGGAAGAAGAGGCCCTGCTGGCTCCCAGGTTTCCACGTGGGCTCTGAAGGGCCGGTAAGACAGGAGGTGTGAGGAAGGTGCAAGGTTTAGCATATGGAAACCTCACCATCTTTATTTCAATCCACAACACTAACTCCTAGCTGTGTAGTCAGCACCTTAAAAAATGATTAATTCATTCTTTTCTAAAGCCACACAAAGAAGTGTCACTGCTAAGAGGAAATTCTAATTAATGTTGTATACTTAACGGTTACCCTGTAAGTGTAAAGTATAACTAGCAAGGAAGTACATTTGCTTTTGAAAGAAGGTTTAGGAGGAAAAATTATTCTAAAATTGAGTACTGTAATTATTTTCATAAGTATGGGAAAAAGTGCAGTGTTTTATTATCAGGTCTATGAAAAGGGCAGTGTAATTAATCATCAATTATATTCTTAAAATTAGGCTTCTTTTAAAACATAAAAGTCAAAGAAATACATTCATTTTGAATTGAGGCTCTAAGAATATGTTTTAAATTAGCATCATGAAAATGTTATTAGGACAAAAATCATTTGCATTGCCCACAAAAGACCCCATTTTCAGTAATGTGCATCAAGTGTATAGTCTCTAATAAGATTTTGCCCTTGGTTGGCTTTTTTTTTTAATCTAAAAAGTTTTTATTTCTTTACAAATATTTATCCAGCTCCCATGTGCCTCATGAGGATAATTCTCTAGGATATTAAGCCCCCCAAAAATGCCTGCCTTTCCCCCGAGTCACACAGTGATGGACTGAGTGGCCCAGGAAGAAAGGACCCAGGCAAGACTTAGCATTCCATGTTGCTCTCTTTACTACAGTAAAAAAAATGGTTCTACAAAGCTATGACATTCAGATGGGAGCACCTAAAATGTGTTGGAGGACAAAAAAAGAAAACGAATACCCAAAAGAAGAAAGAAACATATTGGAGGAAGAAAGAAAACACTGGCTCTAGCATCGAAAGGATCACTCTCTGCCATCATCTCTCACTCCTGTTTGAAGTGTTTCCTTTCTATCAAATGCATTCTCTGTAACTGACAGAAGTTTCTCTTCCTTTCTCTTCTCTTCCTTCTCTTCCTTTCTCTTCCTTTCCTCTGTAATTGGTACAATGACAGGCATCAGGGACACATAACTAGGACACAGTCCCACCCAAGGTGCTCAGACCTGAGTAAGGAACCTAAGATTTAGTCAAGATAAGGCATGCCTTTGCATATTTTAAAAATTATTTTATTTTTTAAGTGACATAAAATTGTATGTGTTATGCATAACATGATGTTTTGAAGAATAAATGCATTGTAGAATGACTAAATTTAGCTAATTAACATATGCATTACCTCATAGAGTTATCATTTTTATGGGTGAGAACACTTAACATTCACTTTCTTAGTATTTTTCAAGACTACAACATATCATCATTAACTATAATCTATTGTACAATAGATCTCTTGAACTTATCCTCCTAAATGAAATTTTGGATCCTGTAACCAATATCTCCTCCCCCTGCCCCCAAATACCCCATCCCCTGGTAACCACCATTCTACGCTCTACTTCTACGAGATCAACTGTTTTAGCTCCCTCGTGGGAGTGAGATCATTCGGTATTGTCTTTCTGTGCCTTAGTTATTTTGCTTAATATAATGTCTTCCAGATTCATCCATGTTGTCACAAATTACAAGATTTTCTTCTTTTTCATGGCCGAATAGCATTGTATTGTGCATATATACCACATTTGTTTAATCCACTCATCCATTTTTGGACTTAGGCTGATTCCATACCCCGGCTACTGTGAATCACAATGCTGCAATAAACACAGGGGTGCAGACATCTCTTCCACACACTGGTTTCGTTTCCTTCAGATATATATCCAGTAGAGGAAGTGCTGGATTGTATGGTAGTTCTATTTTTAATTTTCTGAAGAAACTCCATACTGTTTTCCATAATGGCTGTACTAATTTACATTCCCACCAACAGCGTGCAAGTGTTCTCTTTTCTCCACATTCCTGCCAACACTTGTTATTTTTTTTCTTTTTGATAATAGCCACCTAACAGGTGGTATCTCATTGTGGTTTTCATTTGCATTTATACATTTTTTGGCCCACAAAACAAATTCGGACTTTCTCATTTGACTAGGAAACTACTACTATTTTCACTTTAAAATCTTAAAATACTGACAGATTGGCATCTTAAAAATAAATGCCTACTTGGACTGGTCTTTTATCAGACAAATTCCTTTCACAAAGAACTAAAAGGCAAAGAAAGTCTACTTTACCTGTGGATGATGCTTTTCCATGGGCCAGAAGTGATTTTTGAATATAATTATTTTTAGTGTTACTGACGTATACTGTAAACATTTCAGAGTGCCGCCCTAAAACCCAGACTCGCAAGATTATAGCTCAAAAAATCTTAGCTATTTTCTCCTCCTCCCTCACCTTTTTTGGTCATTCTAAGACTATTTGACATAATAAATCGCCGGCACAGCAAGCATGCTTTCCTTCTAACGGGCGCTGCAATGTTCCTGAACTACAGTTTCTCCCCTCATTCCTCAGCAAGCTGTGCACGTTGAAAGATAGGGGCTTTCCCTGCGTTGGCTAGAGAGTTCTTGGAACTGTGGGGTCTGTGACTGTTGCATTCTTAATGCAGCGACCACCCTCTTGTTTCCAGGACCGAAGGCTGATGTCGGATATTTGAAATGGATAAGTGAGCATCAGCCAGTGCACTGGAGTATCCTCCCTCAGGGCTCTGTGGCATATAAAGTGCTTTGATGTGGTTGGGAGAATGGGGCACCCCACGGGTGGCTTCTGTTCCCCAGCACAAAGTAAGTGTCTTCCAGTGACACAGTCAAATGAAAAGGAACCACAGTCATTGTTCAGATGAAGCAGATTTTTGCCTCCTGACCTGTTGTAAAATGTAATCAGAGCTTTCCTTTAATGGACTGAAAATCCAAACCAATTAAAAATACTATCTGACCCAAACCATAGTTCAGTCCAGACTGTGAGAAAGGCTATTGTCTTTAATGTACTTCACCTCTCCCCTGAAACAAGCCCTGCTGCTTTTGAAAAGGTTAAAATTATGTCCATGCAGCAAAACTATAAATGGCTTGCCATAAAAGGAGAAGGTGTCGAAATGATATCCTGAATCCTTAACCTTAGCACGATGAAACAGCAGACATTCGAGAAGCGTCACTGCTTATATTTTCAGGCAAAAGATGTGGCAAAATTGGGAATGAGAAACTTTAATAAATTGATATTTATTAATATCATAATGGGAGTTTTAGATGGTTTTTGTTGCCTTACTCAGGAGAGCACAAATCCCTGCATGTCCATGCACACAGGAAAGGGATCTCCCCTTCCCAACAGGGTATTTATGGATATCATGGGACCATCCATGACTTTGAACTAAAGGGCCTAGAAGTCAAATTGAAGGACAATGTGTGTGAACAGCAGGGATGACAGTTCCATGGTCCTTTCTTCAAATATATGACAAGATTGGGAAGGAATTTTAATTTAAAAAAAAAAATAGAGGTAGGCCAAATAAACCAAAATATTGCTTTCTTCAGTTGAATCACTGGCCACCCCATCCGGTTCCACCAAAGTCCTAAGCAACTGACAAGAAAAACCGAAGTATTGCTTCAAGGGCTCATGGACCAGCATGGCTGGTGCAGAATGAGTGAGGGAAAGAATTCCAGGGAAGGAGGTCAGAAAGGTCACAGGGAGCCCGACTGTGAAACGTGGAAAGCACTTAGCCCAGTGCCTGAGGCGTGCTCCCTGAACCGGAACTGAAGTAGCTGCCTGGGAGCCTGGGAGCTCCTCACAGAGAAGCCTTAGCTGCAGAATCGCATCCTCTTCACTTGTGTATTTCTCACACCTAAGGTAGTGCCCGACACAAAGAAAGTGCTGAATGAATGATGAACAAATTATTTACTGTAATTACACTCATGAGACTGTTATATGAGGTCAGAACATGAAGTTACCAATTTGTAACACATGATACACCTTTGTAATGTACTCATTATGTCAGTCAGCTATCTGGGGCACTTCCTACCAGATATCAAAGTAGTTAGGGAGCCTAATTAATCAAAAGAAAACTGCTTAATAAGCGTGGAATAAGGTCAAAGAAAGCTGGATAGTCTTAAGGGATGCTCCTTGTAATCCTGTCTTCTTTGTCCTGGCAATTTTGCATATCAGAAGATGTACCAGGCTAATAAATTGGTGTCAAAGCAGGAAATAGAACAAACACACAAGAAAGACCCTGTTGGTCACGTCTCCAAAACTCATCCCCTCTCCCCTACCCCATGGTTCCTGACTGACAGATTCCCTGGAGCTTTCTGCTTCATGGGAGGCCAGGCCCTGCCTTAGCCCCAGGGAGTGAATCACAACTGATCTGATCCAATCACAGTAATCCCATTCCCTTGACAGGGATTATTGAGGCAAAAGTGTGTGACACAATTTTGACTAATAAGACATGTGGAGAGATCTCCCAGGGGACTTCTGGGGAAGTTTTCTTCACTCTTAAACACATATGCATGAGAAACTGGCTTTTCTGCTTAACACAGCTGTGTGCAAGAGTAACCTTTGGATCTGTACAGCACTCTTGCTTCCAGGTAGGGAAAAACTCAAGGTTAAAAGTCAACATGTTAAGGATGGCAGAGTAGAAAGATAGAAAGAGCCTAGGTCTTTGTTTACATTATGGGGCTAGTTAATAGACCCTGGAAATGTCCTCTAAGTGTTACATGAGATGATAAATTTGCTTATTTTTCTATTTTTAGATAGGGTCTCACTCTGTTGCCTGGGACTAGAGTGCATTGATTCCATCATAGCTCACAGCAACCTCAAACTTCTGGGCTCAAGGGATCCTCCTGCCTCAGTCTCCCAAGTAGCTAGAACTACAGGCACGCACCACCACACCTGGCTAATTTTTAATTTTGTTCTTTTTTTTTTTTTTTTTTGTGGAGATGGGGGTCTCGCTATTTTGCCCAGGCTGGTCTCAAAGTCCTTGACTCAAGCAATCCCATTGCCTCAGCCTCCAAAGTTCTAGGATTACAGCCATGAGCCATTGTGCCTGGCCCAAAGTTGCTTATTTTTTAAGCAATTTTGTTGGGTCTTGTATTAGCCTATTTAGGCTGTCATCACAAAATACCACAGCCTTGGTGGCTTAAACAACAGAAATTTATTTTCTCACAATTCTGGTGATTAGAAGTCTAAGATCAAAGTGTTAGCAGGTTTGTTTTCCCCTGGCTTACTTACAAGCAACAACTTTCTCACTGTGTCCTCATATGGCCTCTTCTCTGTGTGCGGGCATCCCTAGTGTCTCTTCCTCTGTAGTCCTATTGCATTAGACCCCACTCTTATGACTTCATTTAACTTTAATTACCTCTTTAAAAACCCTAACCCAAATATCTCCTACCTTCTTAAAGGCCCTATCACATTAAGGGTTAGAGCTTCAACATGAATTTTGGGGGGGACGCAATTCAGTCCATAAGACGTTGCCTCTTATTAATAACATACCATTTATTTGTTCAGGGTGTCAGTCAGTGTAAGCCAGCTGTCACAACTTCTAATAGTGATTATAGGTTGCCCATCAAAATTTTAATGTCTCACTATGTTTCCCAGGGTGGCCTCAAACTTCTGGGCTCAGGTGATCCTCCCACCTCAGCCTCCCAAGTAGCAGAGATTACAGTCATGAGCCACCCACCTGACTCCCAAATTTTTCATTTGCCTAACATAATCAGGCAATTAGACTAGATGACCCTTAAAGTTTCTCCCAACTCTGAAACTCCATGAATACGTTTATTTATTGCTAATATTTTAAAAATTTTAATTGCTTATATGGTATGGGTTGAATTTTTTTAGGACAAGGATCAGAAATATCTAGAAAAATGCATCTAAAAGTCACTTAAGCTGCATCATGTAAAAGGAAATCCAGAAATATGGAAGTTGCAGGATTAGTTGATAAAGTCACTTAGCAAATCATCAGGGCCAAGGTTCTTTTCATCTTTCCAACCTGCCAGTCATCAATGTGCCAGCAGTTGCCCCATAGTCACAAAATGACTACAGCAGCTCTAGGTATCCCATTATTACAAAGTACCTCCACAGCAAGACAAAGGGAAGGTGAAACATCTTTGCTGCTTTCCATTGTTTAGGAATAAAGAAAGCATTCCACAAAGCTCCCCCATCAGACTTCTCTTTGGTTAGGTTTTTGTCACATATGTACTATGATTGCTTTAAATCAGCAAAGTTCCCCTTATTCCCCACTGATAGAACTAGATAACATACCGTACACACCAAATCCATCAAATGCAAAGGAGGGAAAGACAAAGCCAATTGTAAGTCATTCCTTGGGGTTGATGAGGGGTCAGTTTTTCCTAAAATGGCTGCTCCCTAAATAAGAATTGACCAAATCCAGGTTCTGTTAGCGATGAAGAAGGGCAGAAAGATCTATTGGCTACAGATATAACTATATTATCATCAAAACCCAAAATCAGAGCTGTCAGTCGAAATGAGCATTTAATATCAAGACTTCCCTGAGAAATCTGAAAGACCACAAAGGTGGTAACTATGTGGTTCCCACCCAAGGGTTCCCTAGAAATACCAGAAGGTATAAATGGAATTTCTGAACTATTTTCAATACCTCAAAAACCCTAGGAGAAACTTTTGCACAAAGTAAATTTCTTTGGTTTGGACTGAAATTCAGTAAAGTCAGTTTGCTAAGGATTATTCTCTCATGCTAATCAGGAGCTCATTTTGGCTTTAGATATGTATTGTACTAATAGAATGTTTTCAATAAGTTAATAACTAAATAAGTATATTTGAAAGATATATTTCAAATATGAAGGACTCTTTTAAAACAAAAATTCCAGAGAAGAAAAATAATTTTACAAGGTCATTGGTGGAGAAAAAATAAATGAGAAATCATTGATGTTCAAATGACTCCCTTTTGCAAGGAAATGTAAAGGATTTCAGCTCCTTGAGTGTCAGGAGTGCTAGTCTCTCTAAAGAGACAAGCAGTAACCATTATCAGACATTAAACCATTCAATCTTAGTGTATTCTGTGCCTATACAGATATCTTTCACACTGACCAACCATATGCTCAAAAATCACTCTCTTTTCTTGTCATTAACTCATGACACCACCAGGATTTCTTGAATAAAGGAATCAATTAATCTAAGTGAGATGTAATATGTACTCCTGTTATCTTTTATTTCTATGGGAAAATGACCAATCAACAATGAGCATTTAAATTAAATTCTATTAGCAAAATATACTTATTTGATATCATAGACATTTGCATTTTATACCCTGCAATTACCATCTGCTAATAGTAATTTAATTGTTTAATGAATAATACTAAGGAGTGTAAACATTAATGAAAATGTAGAACATTTTAATATGAGTCCTTCTAGTTTTATTTTTCAATAATGACAACTATATTTATCCATAAAAAAAGAGCATTAATCAAAGCCAGAGAATGATAATGAGAGATTGTTGTGTGGCTCTTGAATATTAGATGGCCCAAGGAAGTAGATAATTTCTAGAAGCAGTATTCGGAAAGGAGAATAAAGGGTAGCATGAATGGTCAGGTATTTGAGTATGTGTTGTGATATTAATGAGGACAGTAATATATTTGGGTAGGACAAAAACAACTGGCTACAAAGAGAATCCACTGAGAGTCCAGGAATAACCCTATCTTCATGCCTTTTTTATTAGGGTTACATCTAATGCTGCTCCACAGCTAAAAGGTGTCATTAGCCTGCTGAAGAGTAAAACATCTACAGAGTAGAAACTGAACTCAAAGGTTGTTGGAAGACATTCTGGGAAGACGGTTTTTGCTTTCTGTTTGTTTTTAAGTCGATGACCATCTCGCATTCGTACACTGGTGAAGTGGCCCCTGAGCAATGATTATATCTAGTACTCCATGTCAGGCTGGAGGGTCACTGTCTTAAGGAGCTTTTTTGGTTTCCGGGAACAAAGAACCAAACTAATTCAATTAAGTCAAGATATTGGGAACGCACGGGTAGATAAAAGGCATGTCACAGAAATACAGAAATGGGGCCAGACTAGGACCAAGTCTCAACCTTCAGGAAGAAGAAACTGAAAGGTGGGTCTTGCTCCAAGACTTCTCTGAAGATGTTCTCTGGTGTGTCTTTGCTGCTGTGCTCCACAATTACAGGGCACCTGCTCTTCTCCACATTCCTCTTGGTTTTCTCTTCCTGTGAACTGGCTTCTTCACCCTCTAATCTGTGATTCTTTTCTCTGTCTTGAAGCATCTGCTCATTCATAACTACAGCTCATGCGTAGTTTACCTCACTCGTGACCTGGTGCAGCCTATCTCTATCTCACGCCTTTCATTTTCTCTCCCCATGGCTAACTCCTTTATTCTCTTGGAATGCCCCACTTAAAATGCCCAAGACAGACCATCTGATTGGCTTGATCATCTTTTATGGATGCGTCACTGACTAGCTCATACGCTGGCTGCCCTTGGGTCAGGTGCCCATCTTTGTCCAGCCAGTTGTGTCTGGAGAGGTAGGGACAGATAGTACCAGAAGGGACTACCCAGAGCTCTTCCTTCAATGAGGCATGAAGAAGAGATCCCTTTCCTCTGGGTCTGCAGGTCAGCCAGGTAGTGTGATTGACATCTCTAGTCAAATGACCTAATCAGGGGAACTCAGTCAGAAGACATGTCAGTAGATAGTTTCATTAACTGGTCTGGAGATCTTCAGTGAGTCAGTAAATTGGATACTTGTTTCATATTTACTTTATGTAATGTGGTCACAATCTATACTTCTTTCAGTTTAAAAGTAACTGTTAGTAATTATGAGAGACACTTTTCGAGTACACAGGAGTTGTGTTGATGGAATTAGCTTCTTGGGTCAAAACAATTCCAACAGATGGAAACCCGTAGGAATCCACCACCTTCTCTAAGTCCCACGAAATAAATTCATGGATGCTCTTTAGAATCCATGAATCATGACTCTCCAGTCCACTGTTAATAGCTTCTGTAGGAGACATTTCAAAATAAAGGGCAGTTCTTATTTACTGTTTGTAATGAAGCCTACTCAGCCCAAAGGAATAGTATGAGGATCACAATGTGAGGACATTGTCAGATTTTGTAAAATGCCTTTGGCTTTTCAATGGAAAGGTACTATATATGATAATAAAAGGAATAGCAATAATATTCTCACACAACCCTGACACTGAGTTCATCTTTGTCTTAAAAAATAAGTTCATCTTTAGGCCTTATGGGGATTACTGAATTCAATTTGTCCTGAGAATGCTGAGGCCGATGAAAAAAAGATGCTCATTATAAAAGTGCTTTCTCCATTTCCTGTTCTGTTCAATATGCGTTACTCTTAACTTTTGTGCATATGGAAGAGTTGACTATCATTTGTGAGTGCACTATGGTGCTAACTCGATTTGAACACTATAAACGTTTTAGGATGGCATAGAAAGGAATTTCTCTGATGAAGCTTTGCAAATACCCTTACCCAGACTCACATGCCATTCTGTATATATACATGAGAGAGACAAAAGCAAGAAAAGGAGATGTGGAGTGAGAATATTAAGAATAATATTATAATCATTCCTATAATGGATTATGCTTCTATTGCTTTAGTCTGAATATATCATTTCATGTTGATTCATTTGAGCTGGGCGGGGAGATAAGGCTTATTTATTTATAGCTCTCTTGCCCTGGGCACTATAATGAAAGGGGGTCAGACTTTCCAGAGAACAACGAGAGCTGGAGATGGGAGAGCAGATATGTCAACGGTTTCACGCTGGACACAGAAGGAGAGACTCTGCCGAAGCTCAGAAAGCCGGTGAACCTGGACACCAGTGTTCCCCATCAGGTGTTGATGTACATTTCCAACTGCTTTTTCCTACAACCTTGCCAATATCTACGTTAGGGTGAGAAGAAGGATGCATTGAGGCAGTGAGATTTGAAGCGGGTGGATCACTTGAATCATTCCTTTCTAAAATCAAAGCAGTTTTCAGGAGCCAGCAGAGACCAAGATAGTTAATGCAAGCCACAGAGCTAAAAGCAAGGCAGCCTGAGGAGGCCAAGAGTGAAGGGTCTTTCTAAAACTGAGCTTCATGCCAGGGCTCCTGTGGGCAGTTTTCTGCAGACTTTAAGTCTGATTCACATAGCTGATGTGCAATTAATTCTCTATAAACAAAAAACTGTTTCGACTAAAGCACAACAAAGAATCAAGTAAATGCCTCTGCAAGTACCCTTATCACCAATTCCTGTCTCTCCTGAAGGATCACACTGCTTGAGCTTTTTGAATTTCCACTTTTTAAAAAATTCCAGGCTATCTGAAATGCAGCAGCCTAGCAACTTTCTCCCTATAGAAAACCTCACCTTGTCATGCTGCCATTTCTAAATCTAATTTAGAATTGCTTTTCTGGTTTTTACAACTCTTCATCGGTTTGCTCCTCCCTCCTTTTCCAAATTCATTTCTCCTTGTCTTCATCAATCTGTCACTTTTGACTCCACCCCCTCACTCCACTTCTTGGCTTTTCAGGCAGTTACTGTTTGAATGAGAAGATTGAAAATCTCATTTCTCACTTTTCAGAACTCTTGCAGGAACATATTGCAAAGCCTCCCTCACACCCAAGAGAGAGGAAAGAGAGAGAGAGAGAGAGAAGACAGAAAGACACTTAAAAATGAATCTAAAATGGCAGTATCCCTAAAATCGAGCACAATAATAAACTGCTGCTGCTGTGCTTTCTTAAAAAACAAAACAAAGCAAAAATTCACAATGGAACTTTTTCTCTGTAGATGAGCTATTTTCAAAATGCTCAATTCTGGAGAAATTCCACAAACTGCTGAATATTCTTCAAAAAATAAAACCTGTGCTGTTCAAACCACTGCAATAAGCCACAAGGGAAAAGTCTGCAAAGACAAAGCCCTACTCTCACTTGGTTCCAATACTGCCCTGGTATATGCTACACCACCGAGAAGACTTGTCAGTTCAAACATCTGTGCTAAGGCACAGGTTAGATGCAAATAGTTACAACAACCACTTCCTCAGTGAACACTGCTTTCCCCCCAGGCAACACAACTGAGATGATCGTGGAAGGGTGTACGATATCGTAAACTGGAAATCTAGGCTCAAAATCCAACATTTTCCCTGATGGGAGGAACACCAGAGAGTGGTGTCTTGGTCCTGTCACCCCCATATTCCACGGGTGACAACAGGCAATGAGATGTAAAGGAAAAGAGAAAGCTGAGCCCACCGGGTCCCTCCCCAAAGGCAGCCAAGTGTCTGTTTGAGCTACCTTGTGGCTTATTGGAGGTGGAACTGCAAGTTCAGTAGAAAGCTGTCTGCCACCATGTTAGGATTTTTACTGATTATCACCAAGGATCTTTTGTCTGGAATGCAGTGAAAAATAACGCCCGTAAAGGAAGGTGGTATAAGCTGGGAAATGCAGGCTACTATGCCACAGTCATGTGGATAGATGTGTTCTGCTAGCAAGTTCCCATTTTACTCTCTAACAGGAAAAAAAAGAGATAAAATTTCCAGCAAAAAGAAATGAAAGCTGCTTCCAGTGAAAAGAATTTCTACCACGAAGCCAAGTAGGCTGGGGTCTCTGGTCTCCACTTACAGATGGTGATTAGCACAGACTATGGATTTAACTGTGTCTGCGTATCCACACCAGAAGTCTTTTAAGTCTCTATTTGGGCTTCTCCCTCCGTGGTCTTTTCTTGTACAATCATCATCCAATTTTGCTTTTTGCTCTAAGTTGGCATGAGATTCAGATTTCTAAGGGTGTCAGGTTGTGTGCACAGAAATGAATTTCATTCTAACTTATTTTTGTGTATGCAGTTTAATGTAGGATGAAGATGTATATGTCATCTTTGAAAGAGGCTGTGAAGAATATCTTTTGGTGAAGAATCTGCTTCCTGTAGTTTTGTGGCTTCTGATGTTATAATAGGTAATTCATTTCTATTTTCATTAAAATTTATTCATAGTCTTGGCATGTCCTGTTTCATAATTTGCCAATATTTTTGTTTCATCCACTATTAAAATGGACTTAAAACATTTATTTATTTTTTAATTTTTTTGTTGCCCTGATTAGAATAAAAACATTCATTTCTTAAAAGGTTGCATGCTATTTAGTTTACTTGTTTTCTAGTGATGTGTTTTTCCTCTTCACCACCTTTTCCCCTTCGGCCAACCACTATTCCTATTCACATTTGGCTTTGCATTACATTTTCCCCAATTCTAACATTTCCATTTGCTTTCTTTCCACTCACATTTCTTTGCTAATTCTATGGAAGGGATGAGATTCTATTCTTGTTATTGTTATTTTCTTTTTTATTCTAAAGTTTGGGAGAATAGAGCTGAAATGTTTGGGAAATAACTAGTTCTATAAATATCTAGAAGGGGGTAATAAGTGCATGCTGGGCCAGAAATCCTAACTCCTAGGAGGTGGTCTATTTTCAATAGACCACAGAAGACATGGGTGGAGACCCAAAATTCAATAATTCAATTGTTCTCTCTTTTTTTTTAGCTGACATCAAATCAGGTTTTTCAGTATTAAGTATATTATGAAGTAATTTCATCCACAATGACAACAAATTAATTAACCAATTTGAGGGATATGTTACTAATTCATTTTTACAATTGAGTAAGAAGCTCTTAATACATTTCTGTAAATGCCACAAAAATTAAACTCCAAGAACAAAAATAGTTTAATTTGGTTAATAAGATACAGCTCTCATTTTTTCAAATGAAAAAAAGTAAAATAGGCATTTTAGCTGAACAGCATTTCTCTTTATGTAGGAAAGGACAAGGAAGCCCTATTGGCTCGGGTGCCAGCTGCCACTGACTTCCTTTTTGCTATCTGAATCAGTGGATAAAAAAGCTGCTTGAAACCTGCTTTGGTAGAGTTCAGTGGTGGTGATTTCTTGTTGATTTAATGCTGAGACTTAGGTGGGCATAAATGGTTGCCCACTTTAAGAAAAAGAGGGTGTGTTTGTAAAATGTAAGGGCAGGACCAAAGCCTGGCCCTGAGGGAGTGGAGATTGAGCGCACAGGAGGCCACGGCTACTCTCTACTGTGCTATAGGAGAGAGCAGAGCCAGCTCAGGCTGCAGGCTGGAAGCCAGCGGTTAGAAGCAGCAGACCGAGGCTGACCCCGGCTGGTGTGTGATGGTCATGCTCAGAAAACTATTGCCTTTACTGAAAGAGCGGAGTTCAGGCGTCCTCAGACGTTAGCTGACAGTCAAATCAGGTAAGCTGCGTAAGACTCAAATTCTTTGTCCCCCTCCAGAGCCTTGGGGCCTGAAAACGTATTTTAAGCCATCAACACGGGTGATTCTGATACAGCTCTTCCAGGAACCACACTTTAAAAATCCGTGGATTGAGGTGCAGCATCCTCAAATGTAAAACACAAAGATCTATGACGATTATGCAGGCGATAGGACTATCTGTTTCTACTTAGGAATTTGGCATTTGTTTAGTCCTTTTTAAAAATCTTACCCATGATATTAAATTGCTTAGGGACTATTTAATTAAGACACTTCCATTTTCTGATATTCTGACCTCTTGTCAGACAATGTATTGCTCTTCGGGGTGTTCTAAATATAATCCTCATTTTAGAAGAAACTATACTCTTGGCTGTTAATCGTTATTTATATTTGCTGCTGTTTCATTCTTAAAAAATAAAACCCACATGGAGAGAGATACCCACTTGCTGACTCTCTCAGTTACCTACCCATAAATAAAATAATCCTGGCTATAGTTGAGTCTAAGCTATGCCAAGCTTGCCAGGCAGCCACTGTTCGAAATGCCTGCACAGGGCCTCAAAGGCATCGATTGTTCTTCAAACGGCCAGTTGTACATACTGCCATTTCCCGGCATGGTTTCTGCCACTCAGGAATGTTGCACCCTGCTGGTTCTTTTGTGCCATCCTTGATTTCTGTGGCTGCGTTGTGGGCCCCAGAGTATCTGCCCGGAGTTTCACCACAGCTCAAGAGCACCATCTGGGGATGCACATTTTTGAGAACAGATAGAGGATTCAAATGGCATAAGATTCAATAACAGCTAGAGGCAAGTGCAGTAAACCCAGAATAACAAATCAAAAGAAAAAAGGTGATGGAGAAGTTACTATAACCGTATGTATTAGCTTGGCAACATTTCTTAGAGTTGTTTTTGGTAGGAGATGCAGACTTTGTCCAAGAAAGACAGCGTTACTACCTTCCAAAAAAATTCATATTCTGCTATTTTTGTCTGCAGGTCAAGGTCACAGTCAACTTTCAAAGGATCAGCTATAAATCAAATACGTCACGAAGAAACTTAGAAAGCTTCATGGAAAAATAAGTTCTTTTTGGACAGCCTGCAAAAATGTGCTAGCCTTAAATCATAATTACATTGTAATATTTGAGAAATGTTAAGAAGACCGTTGAATTTTAGGACTGTTTTCAGAAATACAAAAATATTTTTTTTCAAAGCCCTAAAAGTGAATTATCAATAAATTATCACGTAATTTAATGGTTTAACAAACCAGAGCGCTGCATATTGGACATATGTCGGCATTACAAATTCTGTGACGAGGTCTCGTTTGGCCTTTGGTTTGCCTAGGCCAGGCTTTTCAGCACTGGTGCCCTGTCCTGGATCTGTCCCGGCTGCCCACCAACTCCATGGGGATGGGATGATGGAGGGTGGGGAGAGGAGGAGTGAACCCCACGGGAGGGATCAGACTAAGAGGGAATTGGTGTTTTTCCTGGTAGTAATCAGAGAGCTTGATGAACACAACTTCATGCATTTTTTATGGTTGCCATTAACACTGACCCAAAGCCAAGATTCTCTTTCATCCTCAAATTCTCCCCCTGAGCACAGGCAGACTGTAGAACAATGTCAATACCACCCGCTGTGTGCTAAGCACTGGCTAGGAAAAAGTTGGATGGCATTAATTTCAAAGGTGAAATGGTCTGAAAGGTACAACTAGAAGTTAAAATGCCAAAACCATTTCTCAGCCCCATGGTGTCTGGGTTGCTGTGGAAGAATGAGCCTCTCTTCCAGAGGCTGGAGGAGAGTTGGACCTCAGGGCTAGGGACAGGAAATAGAATTTAAGGCAAGAAGGTTGAGAATATAAGGACATTATGTCAGTTAGGGTAATGCTCGAAAAGTGCTGTAACAAATAAACCCCCCAATTTCAATGGCTTTCCTCACACTAGGGTTAAGAGTCCACTGCAGGTGTTCTCCACGGAGCAGTTCAGAGATCCAAGCTCCTTCTGTCTCGTGGCTCTGCCATCTCCTAAAGCTACAGAATTCTTTCCATATTCAGACAAGATAAGAAATCAGGGAAAACAAAGATACTTTTTTAAAAACCCCATCTGGGAGGTGACATAAACCTCTTGCTCGTTCCATTGATGAAAACTAGTCACATGGCCACATCTGGATGCAGCAGGAAGGGCTGGAGGATACAGTCCCTGGTTGGGCAGTCATCAGACTTTTGGGGAACAGCTGGTCATCCGTACAACATAAAAGTTTGAGAGGGCACAATGGAATTTGAGGATAAAGCAGACTAAGAATTCAGGCATGATGAGATTAGGAGGCTTTGCTCGGTGTTCAAATGGGATGTAATCAATAACTAGTTCTGGGATCTCCAGAGGAATTCTTTCCAGGTTAAGAGGACAGGATGAAATGTTTTCCAGTTGTTCATGTCCCAAAGAAATTTGCTGTTTCTGTAGCTGAAACACTGAATGCTTTTGCTGGTAGATCCAGAAATGTCTGAACTCCATATGAGAGCGGTCCAACATGTCTGCAATGATGGCAATGTTCTATGTCTGTGCTACCCAATACAGTAGCCACGTGCAGCTGTTGAGCACTTGAAATGAGGCTAATGTGTCTGAAGAACTGAACTGTAAATTTTATTTAATTTTTTTAATTTCAAAGTATTACAGGGGTACAAATGTTTTTGGTTACGTGGATCGCTTTTGTGATGTTTGAATCAGAGTTCAGAGTGTGCCCATCACCCAGATAGTATTCATTATACCCCTTAGGCAGGTTTTCACCTATTCCCTTTTTCCCCCTCCCCTCTGCTTGATTTCCATTGAGTTTTACTTCCCTCTATGCACATGAGAGCACATTTAGTTCCAATTTAATGGTGAGTATTTGTGGTATTTGTTTTTCCATTCTTTAGATACTTAGGATAATGGTCTCTAGTTCATCCAAATTGTTGCAAAGGCATTAATTCATCCTTCTTCATGGCTGAGTAGTATTCCATGATATACGTATACTACATTTTGTTAATCCACTCATGAATTGATGGGCATTTGAGTTGATTCCACATCTTTGCAATTGTGAATCATGCTGTAACAGACATTCAAGTGCAGGTGTCTTTTGGTAAAATGACTTCTTTTCCTTTGGATAAATACCCAGTAGTGGGCTTGCTGAATAAAATGGTAGGTCGACTTTTAGTTCTTTGAGGAATCTCCATACTGTTTTCCATAGAGGTTGTACGAATTTACAGTTTTACCAACAGTGTATAGTGTTCTTTTCTCTCTGCATCCACGCCAGCATCTGTTGTTTTTGGACTTTTTAATAAAAGCCATTCTGCCTGGGGGAAGGTGATATCTCATTGTGTTTTTAATTTGCATTTTCCTAATGATTAGGGACATTGAGTATTTTTTCATATGTTTACTGGCTTAATTTTTAAGAAATTTATATTTGCAATTAAATAACCACCTATGGCCAGTGTCTACCATTTTTGACAGCACAACTCTGGAGGGATGTAATATAGGCAGCTCTTATGTTGTCTGCCCAGGCCTCCCCTTTCTCTGTAAGCTGCTCCTCCACAAGTTTACTTGGGTGGCTCTGCACAGCCAAGTTCATAACATTTTTCCTCTTCGTTGGCCGTGGTTGCTTTCTCTAGGGTGAAGACTGTACCAAAATTAGCAAGTCAGAGTCTCTTCACAGACGCTAGGGGAATGACAGAGAAGTCAGTCTCTCTCCAGGTGTACTCAGGCGCTGTTGGTAACCATGTTTTCTGCATGGGGATATGGGAAGCAGAGGCAGCCAGTCTGCAAAGAGAGAAGAATGAAGCAGACATGAAGAGAACAATGAGGTGAGGGAAAAAGCCAGAATCTTGGCTGCTGTCCCAGTCCCCGACTCCTCTGTATTTCTAAAACTCTGTATTCCTAAAATGGAGCTGCAGCTGGCCCTTAGGTTCTGTGCCTCACCCCTAAATCCTTTTAATAAGAATTTATTAAAATAAATTATCTTTTGTATAAGCTCCTATTACTTATAATAAAGAAGCGCTAATTATCAGAAAGGGCTTGAGGAAAGTCCCCTTTGAGCAAAGTCGACCACCAGGGCTTGAGGAAAGTCCCCTTTGAGCAAAGTCGACCACCAGGTAAGTGAGGAGGAGAGGGAATTGGCTGCTGGGTGCTCGTACTGATGGGATCACAGCGGACCCCAGTCAGGGGAGACCCGAGGCAAGATAACGGCTAGTCCCGGAGGTCACCACAAATACTGGATGTGATCCTCAGCCTCGCAGGGGGGAATATTGTTCTTTACAGCTCCTCCAGAGGACTGATACAGTCTCCT
The DNA here is from genome assembly GCA_963575035.1 of Avahi laniger. Lineage (NCBI taxonomy): Eukaryota > Metazoa > Chordata > Mammalia > Primates > Indriidae > Avahi > Avahi laniger. Next base: position 35,221 of record CAUYSK010037225.1, on the reverse strand, counting down.
AAAAGTACAAATGACTGATGAGCAAGAATGCCAATTTATCGTTTGCCTAACCAGTAAAGAACAGTGGTGTTCAAAGACAGCAATGATCTGACCCCAAGTTTTAAAAAGGCCTCTCCCACTTCCTGTTGCACAGGTATGACATGTATTTTTCCTCCTCTATTCCTTTGCTGCTACCATTAACATTAGCTCAGTCAGGAATGTCTGTCTTCCCTCTCCACCTATCAAAATTCTACCAATATTTCAAGGCCCATTCAAAAACCATTCTCTCCTCTATCCACTTTCTCCTCCCTTTTTTCTTTCTGACTCCTTTGAGCATATGGCCTGAGTTGTTTATATAATTATTTATGAATGTTTCATATCTGCAATACTCCAAAACCTTCATGAGATACAATTTTTTATTAATGTAGTATAAAATTGCATTCACTTTGCTGGTACTTACTTCATATTTTCATCTCATATTGAGTTCTGTGGTCAATTAAGAGCCTTAATGTCATAATTCTTGAGGATTTCACCCAGAGCACACTAGGAGCTCATTGGCAGGCTGTTAAGGAAGTGGGTGGGGGATGAACCAATTGGCAGTGAGCAGAGAAGCACAGTACAGAAAACTTGGTATCAGTCTGGAAATACTAACACTGGATTGACATCAGCTTACAGTTTGTAAAATTACGATTTAACACTTAATGTTGTGGTATCCTTTATCCCTTGATTAATTTTTCTTGCTTTAATATAGATTTCTAACAATGTTTGCATAAATATAGAATCACTTTTTTATTTAGCGTAAGCAAACACTAGATTAACTTAAGTGAGAGAGAAATAGTGGCAGGGATTTTGGATTGTCACAATATCTGGAGTCACCTGGCTAACCACTCTGTGGTTCAAAACCCATTAGAATTGAACGAAAGTCCAGCCAGCAGTAAATGGGGTTTGGGTAATGAGCTCGAGGCCTGGATACCTGAGAAAGGTGGTTAAGTGCAGGATAAGCACTTTGAGGCTCAGCAGACAGAGAAGTTAGGTAGAAGAGTTACAGGCTTCAGAGCCTGGCAGACCTAGGTTTTTCTCTTGGCTTTACCATCTGCCAAGTGTGGGACTTGGAACAAGTAACTTCATTTCTCTAAGCCTGTTTTCTTATATATGAGGGAAAATATTCTTGCCTTTTGTAACATCGTTGTGAGATTACCTGAAGGGGCAAATATACAACTGGCCCACAGTAGGCACAAAATATTTATTAATTTCCATCACAGGCCAGCACTTGGTGGGGTGTATTTTTCTGAGCCTAGGCTGGATTTCAGGCAGAACCATGTCTAGTGGGGGAGTCAGAGATCAGTGAAAGATCGAAGGCTGACAGTCAGGTATGCAGTCTGTAGCAGGAGGGGTTAGGAACTCAAATAGAAACTTAGGGCAGTAAGATGAATGGCAGCTCCCACCAGCTGTTGACTCATAAATAAAGATCCGACGGACAATGTTCAGCACCTGTGATGCGTGATCACTCCGCTGCAGCCGGCATGGAAGCCTCTCAGCCCGTCTTGGCTTCCGGGATTCTGCTGGCACCACGCTGCCCTGTGGCCTCCGCCTCTGCCGCTCCTGCAGCTTCTTCTCCTGCGGCACTTCTTCACCTCCCCTTATAAATATTAGTGCTCCTCACAGTTCCGTCCCGGCCTCTTCTCTTCCCACTTCGCACGTTCTCCCTCGGCGATCTCATTCCGTATGGCTTTGATTGGCTTTTAACTTTGTTACTGACTTCCAGATTTTTTTTTTTTGACAAAGGCTGGCCAAGGAGACTGACAAGAAGGACTTACACCCCTTTGTATCTTCCTCCTTCTTACTAGATGAGAAAAAGGAAGCACTTTGACCTTCTTGATATCAATCTTAGGATGGGGCTGACTCTGTGGATGGTGAAAAGTGATCTAAGCAGAGCTGCTGAACCAACCAACCCTGAAGCCTACCCTACTCTAGATTCCCTGTTAGGGAGATAATAAATATCTTTATCATTTAAGTCATTTTGAGTTATGATTTCAGTTACATTCAGCCCAAGGCATCTTAACTGATTCAGTATCTTATTTTATAGATTCTTTTTCCACATTATATATAATAATTCATAGAATTATACTTACTATGGAATACCAAGTAGGATACACAACTATGGTAATTGGTGTTATGAACTACGGAACACAGACAACCACAAGTATTTACATTTGGGACCAGAAGGTGGGAAAAGTCAATTGTTAGCTGTGCACAGATCCTAAGACCAGTGTGTAAAAGTGGCATCCAAAGAGAACTGGATATCAAGGTGTCCAGAAAGTCAACTGCTGTTTGTCAGTAGCTCTGGGATGGAGGGTGTCACGAGGGTCCTCTTTGCCTGTGTTCTCTTCTTTGCTAATGTGGCTCCCGGGAGTGTGCCCCCTCTCATCCTCTGCATGGTGGCACTGCATGGTGACAGCAAGGCACATGAGATGACGCGTCCACAACAAATCCACTGGAAGTTAATGTCAGGGCTCCCTTGAGAACCTTAAGAGGGTCCACAGAGGCTGACACTAAACAGACTGGACACAGAGTGGGAAAGACGGTACTGCTCAAAGAAAAGGGCTACAATTCAATAGCATGGTACTGCCCAGTGTGGCTGACAAAATTTTTCAAAGATAGCTGCAATCATACTCTCAATCCATAATGTTTTTCTTAAATGTTACCTTGACATTCTACTCATTGAGTGCACTCTGTGTCCCCTTGCCTTGAATTGGGTGCACACTGGTGACTGCCTCATCCGACAAAGTGCCATAGAGGTGAAGTTGTATGATTTCTGAGGCAAGATCACAAAAAGACCATCACTTCAAATTTCCTCTCTTGGTATGTTCATTCTTAAAATCCATATAACCGTACTGTGAGAAATACTAGCAAACACACAGAGAGTCTCAACATGTCTTCCCACAGAGAACTTCTTCTTTGCAGAGGGAGAAATCAAAACTATGCAGTGGAGAAACCTGGTGTATATCACTTTAAGTTATCAAAGTTAACAAGACCAATAGATAAGGAAAATAGATTCAGGTGCTTCTGGCATGATCACTAAGAACACAGTATCACTTCTGTGGTATTTCTGCCAAAAATGCATTCCAATAATGAGAAACAGCAGCAAAACACAAAGAGCAAAACAATATCAAAAAAATTGGCCCATACTCTTCAAACAGGAAGGTCAAAAAAGACAAGGACTGAGGAACTGTTCCAGATTAAAGGAGACTAAATAGACATCACCGCTAAATATAATATATGATCCTGGATCAGATCTGAAAATACCAGAAAAATTAGCTATAAAAAATACTGGGATAGTTGTAGAAATTTTAATACAGACCCTGCATTGGATAACAGTATTATGTAGATTTATCTCCTAATTTTGAAAATTATATCTGGTTATGTAATAGAATGCCTTAGTTTTTAGGAAATATACACTGAAATGTTTCCAAACTATTTTTAAATGGATTAGAAAAAAATTGTGTATATAACTACAAATCTGGGAAAATGGTATACACAAGTTTTTCATAATTCTTTCAACTATTCTGAAAGCTTAAAATTATATCAAAATAAAGAGCCCTCCCCAACCGCCTAAAAGAAGGGCCTAAACGTTCACGGTTTAGGGCTGGTTTGGGCACAGGCACCTAGAAACTTCCCTGGATCCAGCAGTGTTTATAGGCTGATTGTGTTTTAGAAAACAATGGATGATCATCAGGGAATGGGAATAAACTATAGAGGGATGTCCTGGATCTCCAGACAGGGGTCTGGACCAGCAAGGGTCTCCCTGTAGCAGAGGGTGGTCAATCTGTGTAAGCTCTTCCTTCTGTGACATCTTGTGGCAATAAAGAGCTATTGCAGACTTCAGTGCTATTTTTGTTTGCTAGGACTCAGTCATCTCCCAGAATTCTTGGAGAATCTCAGAGGAAAGATGTTTAGGAAAAGACACTATGGTTCCTATTAATAGGGCTTGTAAATTTTCAAACTAGAAATTGAAAAAATAAGAGATGTAACAGTATTTGTGTCCTTAGTTTATGAAGTAATGCCAATTATACTTCCTTAGCTTTATATGATCCTGTACTACTGTGTCTAAAACTATCAAAGTACTGAGAGATGATGACAAAAATACCATTGCAGAAGTTCTCACAAATGGGAAAAGTTCAACTAAAAATCAAAGTTATGTAATAATCTCTTTGCATATTAATGTGTTCTTGAAAAGCTATGAGTAAATTGAACTTTTATAATTGCAACCATATTTTCACTATACCTTGAAAAGAATTTAAAAGATTATAAAATAATGCTTTGGAATGTGAAGGCATACAAACTTGTCAGTGTTTTATTTATTCAAATTTTCAGTTTCTGAAAAAGTCATGTTTTGCTTACAGTGCAGTATTCCTGCAAAGTTAGATATTTAAATGGTTAGAGGCTAGTGATAAATCATGTAAGCTTGAAAGCAAAATTCTATTTTAAAATAGTCACCACATACTAGGAAATAAATGTGTATATAGCTATTAAAATAATTTGTCGATAAGATGGGTGAATTTTATTAGTTTTTTTAATCCGATTCATGTATTAATCAAGGCTCTTTTGATTATAAGTGAGAGATCTATATCAACTAGTTTAAGCAAAAAATGGGAATTTATTGGCCCACATAACTGGGGAGTTTAGAGGTAGTGCTAGCTTTCAGGCATGGTTAGATATAAAGTCTCAAATGTTTTCTTTCTATCTGTCTATCTGTGTATCTCTATCATCTCTCTACTTCCCTCTTTATTTTTCTCAGTTGCTTTTTGTACAAACAGGCTTTTCCTTAAGGCAAAGGAAGAGAGCCAAGAGCAGACAGAGGAAGTCTCTCCAGCTTGCTCTATCAGCAATGTTTGGAGAAAATACTCTGGTCCAATTTGGATCACAGTACATGCTTGGAATGGGAGGACAGAGGCCATGTGACGTGCGGCCCTCCCAGGATCCTGGTCCAGGACAGGGGGCAGAGCAGGATGTTAGGAGTTACAGTTCACTTAAAGAATCAGAAGGTGAGAGAAGGAAAAAAGTGGTAAACAGACAAAAATTGCACCCACAATTGTCTCCTGTGCTACAATTTTATAATTCTAATGAACATAAGAATATATAAAAATATATCAAAAGATTTTTAAGGTGAATATTGGAGAAATGCATAAAGATGTATTATGATAGATTTAAACAAAGCACTGTTTATAAGAGCCAAAGAATTTTTTTAATCTAGTAGGTTTGATTAAGCAAATCTTACTTTATTCATGAAATGTTTTTGCATTTATTTATATAGAAATTTATTATCGAGAGGAAAGGCAAATTTAAAACATCATATATGTATAAGACAGTATATAAATAGTAAGTCTCAATTTTTGTTTTAAAGTGTATTTTCTCCTCTGCTTACATAGATTTATATGCATTTAAATGTAGGGAAGTACATACAACAAAATGTTATTAAGGTCTGAGGTCTGAGAAGAGACGGATGATAGATTTTTTTCCTTTTTTTATTTTCCTATTAAATGATGTATAAAAACAAAACTCACATTCTAATCAACTCAAAGTTTTATGCATTCAACTCTAGTTACAAGTATTAATCCATTCCAAACTAGCATGATGCCTAGTGGCAACGGGCAGGTGCCAGGCCCCTAGTTAGCATACCTAGTTAGCATACCTAGTTAACATGAGCTGCATGATACCGTTTATAAGAAAATTTTGGCCAAAAGTCTCAGTGGAATGCATTGACTTGCAGACAATGTTTGGACAGCAAGCATTGTTCAATGTGTAGATCTTGGGCCATAGATATCAGAATTGCTTTGAGGAGCTTGTTAAAATGCAGACTCCCTGGTCTCATTCCAGACCTTCTGATTCAGAAATTTCAAAGGTGGGCCAAGGAACTGGCATTTTCAAAAGTTCCCAGCGGATTTTTATGTACACTGAAGCATGAGAACTCCTGTTTCAGAGATCATAGGTAGCAACAGTATAAAAAGGAAATGATCAGGCTGCCAAGAGAGACTGCCCTACATCCCACAGCCTTTATGTCTAATAATAATCATTATTAATAGCACAGCTCTTTTGTCTAACATTTTGATGATGAATATTAATCAGAAAATTATAAAATTGTCATTAAACATTTGAAAAATAGAATAATTTTGTTACGTGTAGGGCTCAACATTTTTCCCAGTAAAATACAGACTCCAAATTTTTAGGGATTCAAATTCATAAAATTCAAACTATAGAAACCATTCTAGGATCACATCTATGTTGTTAACAAAACAATTCTTGAAAGTATACATAGTTCTCAAAGAAAAGGAAAGGAAAGGAAGGACGAAGGAAGAAGGAAAGAAAAATTTATTAGAATTTTGCTGGGCACCAATTATTTAGGGCAAGCACTTTTATAATCATAAAATTCCATTAAGATTATGCTCTAAATGGTTTAAAATATAATTTTAATAGACCAAATTTCAATTTACAAATTAACTTATGGAGAATCTAAAATTTTAGGTGTTTCTTGTTATCCTAAAATTATAGTAGAATAGTAATAAAATGAAGAAATAAAAGTAAAGTAAAATTATTTAATTAACTCTGCTTCAACTCTTTAGCCAGTGAGTATTTGCAAGTATTGTAATGGAAAGCAGTGAGTAATAAAAGAAACAATTTAATGAAAAAGTTTTATTTAACAGAGTAAAATGAGTTAAGGTAAATTCTGATAAATCTTTATTATAAAGATACTGAAGGATTTTCCACTGGGAAGAGCACAACTCTTATTTTGCCTGCTATAAGTACTTTCAAAGTACTTGGAAATACAAAGGAAAACTCAGCAAAATATAAAAACTAAATGACCTATGCAATTATTTCCTTCTTTAGTTTCTATGATATCCTAATAGTTGAAACCAAGCTTTAATATAGGAAAGCTGTATGTAGTGTACCAGATTGCAGTTATGCAGCACACAGCTGTTTCTTAAGTGACATAGTAGTACTCATCCTATTAATATGATAACTAACTCGTGATCGTGGAGGCTAGCACGTCCAAAAGCTACAGGGTAAGCCAGCACGCTGGAGATTCAAGGAAGAGCCAATACTGCAGTTCAAGTCCAAAAGCTGTCTGCTGGCAGAATTTTGTCTTGCTCAGAGGTGTTAAGTCTTTTGCTCTAGTAAGGCCTTCAACTGATTGGATGAGGCCCACCCACATTATGAAGGGCAATCTGCTTTACTTAGCCTACAGATTCAAATCTCATCCAGAAACACCCTTACAGATATACACAGAATAACATTTAACCAAATATCAGCGCACCCTGTGGCCCAGCTGACACTTAAAATTATCCATCACAATGACCTAAATTGGATCTGATGTCTATCAGTAATTTTTTTTTTTTTACTTTATCCAGAAATGGCTCCTTTACTAGTTGAAAATTTCATAATAAAAATTAAGGCTTTCAAGGTATTTTACAAAAAGAAAGGCAGACTTTTCAGTATGATACGACAGAGAAAAACCATGAGTTAATTATATCAGCCATTTGAACCAAGAGGCTGGACATATTTTGGTGGTCCCGCATCTTGACCCTCTTCTTATGTTTGGGCAGTCTGCCACTGGTGCATTCTAATGGAGACCAGGGTCCCATTTCCCACCAAAAAGGTCAGGCACCTGCTCCAGCTGATTCCTGACAGGACTTTTATCCTGAACCGAAAGACACAGAGAAGGGAGGAAGTTTAGGTTCTGTCCTGGTGATGACAATGGCAGCTGACTCCAGGACCCGGCACTGGTGGTAAAGTTGCTAACAATGGCAGTTTCCGGCACCCACTGTGGAAGCAACCTCATAACCAGACTTCTCACGTGAAGATGTTTAACTGTGGTTCTTATAACAGTTGATTCCTGTCAATTTTCCAAGTCTGTTCTTCTGGCTTTCCCATCAATTTTGTGAGCTTTCTATACCCTTCTAATTAATTTCTTCTACATTTATGTGCTTATCGTAACCAGAGTTGACAACCAAGAACCCTGACTAGTGCAATACTCATGTCCAGGAAGTTCCAAAGAAATTACTGTGACATATTTTATAAAGTAATTATAACACAAGTGGGGCTATTTTGATATGTCACAAAGCCTGGCTTGATCTCAAAACATTACGGCTTGTGTACATTTACATTAGTCAACCCAAATCAAAGACAAATAAGTTTTCCTTCTGTTATGGGCTGAATTGTGCCCCTCCAAAATTTATATGTTGAAGCCCTAACCCTCGGTACTTCAGAACATGACTGTATTTGGCAATAGAGCCCTTAAAGGGCAATTAAGTTGAAATGAAGTTATTAGAGTGGGCCTTAAGCCAGTATGACTGGTGTCCTTATAAGAAGACGATACTAGAATATAGACAACACAGAGAGAAAATCACATGAGGACACAGAGAGAAGGTGGCCATCTGCAAGCCAAGGAGAGAGGCCTCAGAAAAAAAACCCTGCTGACATCTTGATCTTGGACTTAGACTTCCCTCCAGAATTGTGAGAATATAAATTTCTGTTGTTTAAATCACTCAGTCTATGGTATTTTGTTATGGCAACCCTAGCAAACTAAAACACCTGACTTTCAGAATCTTACAAGAGATATTTATTAATATATGTGAATAAATATAAGAAAAAATATAGGTGCTAAGATGTAAGTTGCATAGAGAATGGTGGAGGATAAATGCAGGTAAGAGGGGTTAGGAAAATGCTATATAATTTAGATATTATTCATGTCTTATTTTAAAGCAAGATCTTTTCTCCAACGTCATATAAATACAGGTTGGTTCAGCTTAACAAAAAATGAAAATGTGTTTGGCTAATTAACAAACCATCACAATGAAAAGGAAGTCTTTGTACAGAATTAAAGTAAACTATCAAGCCACTAATGGGGGAGAAAACAAACCTCAACATCCTGTTTTTAAACTTTTGTCTGAAGATGCTTTCTAACATACTAACATACAAATAGATATAAACATTTATTATGCCAACAGATAGAAAATAAAACTAATGTCACACTATCCCCACAAAACAAGGTGGTCAAATTATAATGATACCAGGCCAGCACGCTGAACAATCTATGAAGAAAAGATTGCTACTAGTACAACTAAGGCCAGAGTCCACAGTGAAAAGTTTAAAACCCTAGAAAATGTGAAATTTTATTTTAGAAAAGAGTTAGCAGCACCAAAGAACACAGTCTCCATGACTCTGCATACCCAGGAGGTAGTTATTGTTATATTAAGGAAGATACGGTAATTTCTTGGGGCATAGTAATGGAAAATTTGGATGAAAAGGAAAACAAGGTCAATTAGAAAAGAAAAAGAAAAGGTAGAAAAAGGTCAGTTGGCATAATCTAACCTCCATTACGGCTGAGTAATGTTGGTCTGAATTATCAGCATTCCAGGTTCATAAGAAAAAGATGAATGTTCAATAGTTTATGATTCTATTCTAGTGCTTTCAATGAATGTCTCAACTTTTTTGTATTGACATTAGCACAAATGGGATAAGAATGTACAATTTTTCTGTTAACCACCAATTTGTTGCAGTTTTCCAATTAAATCTACCCAAAGTTTATGTGCAATTTCCTAGGAATTTTCTCAGTTTCCCACCTACAATCAGAAAGAATAATCTAGGATTCATTCTAATTCAGAAATAAAATATGTGTGGATTTATGATATAAGGAAAAATTTCCCATTGCTAATAATGTTTTTGCACTACAGTTGAGCCTTGAACAATACAGATTTCAACTGGGAGGGATTTTTTTTAACAAAACACAGATCAGAAAGGCAGTATTCTCTGGATGCAAAAATCCATATATATGGAGGGCATACTTTTCATACAGGCAGGTTCCATAGGGCTGACTGTGGGACTTGTGTATGCGTGGATTTTGGTAATATGCACGCAGTGAGAGGAGAGGGGAGCTTCCTGGAACCAATCCCCCTTGTATACAGAGGGTTGACTATATTGTTATGAACTGTGAAGCATTTGAGATTTTATCCTTCTTGCAAGCTAATAAATTAATCTGCTGAGGTTTCATAGATGCTGGCATAAGTCTTAAGAATCTTGGATCACAGACAAAGTACTTTATTGCTCACAGCACAGAAAGCAACAAGAGTTATCAATATATTTGTGTCAGTTCCTCTTGCCCCCAAGTTCCATGGGGAATATGTAACAGATTCAGATGACCCCACACACTTAGTGGGTTGCAGCGCAAAAGATAAACCCAGGCATGTGGGTCCAAACTTCTTGAGCAAACAATCCAGTCTCCCTTACTCTGATGGCAGGCAGTCACCCGACCATCATGATATTGTCACCTTGGCCCACTCAGTTATGTGTCTAGCTACAGACACTGCTCAGTCTCGGGGACAGATACAACTTATAATCTGGCAATACTCAGCAAGAATGTGTGGGGACACTCCGACAGCCAAGACAGATCTGTCTCTTCTAACAACCCACCCTGACACATTCTTGGCAGAACTCAAATTTCATCGACCACTCTGATTAATCTGACTGGTAAGGGCTTCCTCCCGGTTGTCTCATACAGCAATTAATTAAGACACTATCAACAACATCCAAGCAGCAGGATGAGGACAATCTACAGTACTGACCTCAATCACGACGCCCACAGTTCTGAAAACCACCAGGTTCTACCTTAGAAAGCCAATGGCTTTCTCCTTAAGGCTCTCAGTTGATCTTTCTACTGGGTCTGAGGCATTAATTCAGGTACAGCTGGATATATTAGAGATGGTTCAGAATCTGACACCTAAGGCAATTCTATTATCTATAACAACTCTGGCCAGTGAGTTGAGGTGGAGCTGACTGCCTTCCAAGGCCCAGGAAATATCACCAATCGCTTCAGCTCAACTTAAGCACAAATTTCTTACCACCTTTTCTAATTAACTGACTCCCATCATTGAGACAACCAACCACACAAAGTGTACATAAATTAGTCAATTTTCTCTCTGGAGAGTTCCTCCAAGTAACTAAGGGTAGTTCTATGTCAGAGAGATCCCCACAATAATCTGAGGGCTATGTGATCTATTTTGGGTTCCTGAAAAACTTGAAAGTCTCTAATTAGCATACCTAGCATAAAAATTAATGTGATCTTGGAAGAAGAGAAATTAATGTCTCACTTCTATACAAGTATAGTCTGGGGAGGAGGTGGGGGTAAAAAGGGTGTCCCTAAAAAGAAAGTGTTAATTATAATTGTTGAAGTCCGCTACTAGGATTAGCAGGAGTCTGAGAGCACAGGTTGACAACACTGTCTTTAAGGCTACTTTCTGGTATTCAGCATGCAAATTCCTCCCTAAGTCCTCATTATCAGGCAATAAAGTGGAAAACCATTTATTTTCCAGTACACAATACAATCCGGTGAACGTGTTCACTACCAGTGGGAACCCCCGTGGACTTTCCTCAACTTCTGTTACTTGGTCGACAAAGCCCAGTTTCCTTTGTCAGATAGCCATGTCTGTGTCAGCATCCTGTCCTCATCACCAAAAACTGCCAAGAAACATGAAGGGTCTGACATTTGACTCCATTTGTAAGCTAACAAGCTAGTCAACTACATTTTCTTCATGCTAGTATTGGAAATAAGACTTCTGTGTTTAAGACAAAAGATAATTTATTACTCACAGCAATAGTCGTGACCAGCATACCAGCACTATTTTTTATGCTGCTGCCCTGAACCCCAATTCCTATACGCCAACACCAAGAGGTCCAGAAAATACCTGTACTTGCACGAGATTGTAGTATAGGAGAGGAACCCAGAACTTAACAAGGTAACAGGAATGACTTGAAAGGTTTAATGCAACTGAGTCATATAGTTGATAAGCAATGGTTCAAAAATACATTTTGAATGTAAATGGGTAATTCAAAAATTTTTACACAAACGCATAGTTCAAATTAGAGAACTTAGGGGATGTGACTCTTTTATAATGGATAGTGATCGGGCCTGCCCTTTGTTCCAGAAGGAGTCATCTTCTCTATCTGCCAATACCATTCACTATACAAACATCATTGAAAACATAGTTTGGAACAAAGAGTAGTCGGTATCTTCACTCTTAGGATATTAGGCAACCCACAGAGAATTGTCTCCCAACAGAAACTTGTCTTAGTAGAAATTACCAGAAACCACCAACTTCTAATTCATATTTTGCATGAGTTAGGATTGTATTCAGCTACATATAACAAGATTCCAACTACACCGTTTAACTAAATGTGTCTTTTTGTTTGTTTCTTTCTTCTGTTGTTTCTGCGTGCATGTAACCAGAAGTTCAGAGGCAGACAGTCCAGGTTTCCTACAGCTACAAATGAGGTCATGAAGGCCCCAGGTCCCTATCCTCCTGGCCCACTATCCTCATCATTTGGCTTCCTACCTCTGGATCACAACATACACAGTCCACCTCCATCTATACAGTTCTGGTGCTCGGTGGAGAGGAACGATGATCGGATTTGAAGGAAGGTTAAAAATTTTGAGATAGTAAAAGGAAGAATTAAGACTGGATCAAAGTCATACTGTGTTTTGAAGGTAAATGGACAAAGCATTAATCAATTAACAAGGTAACAGAAATGACTCGAAAGGTTTAACACCACTGAATAATTTGGTAAGTTACGGTAATGTAAATGGGTAATTTGAAATTTTGTTACACAAATGCACACTTCAAATAGTACTATAATCTTTCAATGCTTGGTGCTGCTATTCAGATTTATGAGTTATAGCTTGTAATACTGTGTAAAAATAGGCACCAAGCTTAGGAGGAGATCAGAATTCAGCTTGAGGCTGTTTTAGCTCGTGACAACACCCTAGTATGCCACTATACTTCTCTACCTTCTACGTTGCCTTATATAATTGATAAACAGAATTTAACACTAAGAAATCTAAATTTCCGTAGAGTAGTAACAAGCTTATATGAATAATTCTTTAGAGTAATTAAAAATTAAACTATCTGCTACTGTTGTCAGCAGGGTTTAATTTTTAGCATAAGCTGAGGCCACTAGTTTCTAAACAATCTCACAGCACTAAATATCTTGAAGACTGAAAAAAATAAGTTCCTATACAGAGCAGCAACTAAAGAAAAACCGGTTAAGGAAAAAGGTTATCCTTAACAATGCATTCTATGAATTATCCATGCTCTCAACTTGTTTCCTTTTACTGCATATTGTCTAAAATTCTCTTATTTAAAAAGGTGTGATAGAGAAGAGCTGAAATATGGTAAATGAAATCTGGAGCTTGTTAATGGGTTTCAATAACTGATGTTACTTTTAGCTCTGATAACCTAAAGTTCATTACAGATGTTTAGGGGCGTAATTTTCATGGCCAGCTCTTATCACTGGATAAAACTCCTTCTCCAATCCCAGTTTCTAAGGATAAAATAATTGGCTTCTATTGGTTTAAAATCATTAAATAATAAATAATATAACAAATTTCTCAACCAATCAAAAGATATATCCAGGCTCTTCTCAGAAGTTTAAGGCTAGGTGCTGTGTGGATGTAAAACAATAATAATAATTATTACTATTATTATTACAATAATCTTAATAATCCCTTATATTCATATATTTATAGTTCTTCATTGTTTAAAAACTATTCCATATTAGTTTTCTTATCTGAGCTTCTCAATATTTATATGAGAAATTGCTCTTAAAGTAATTCTGCCCCATTTTACAGATAAGGCAATTAAGACAAAAAATGTTTAAGTGGCTTGCTAGAAGTCACAGACACTAGAGAAACAATTATGTGCAAGGCAGATTTGGTCCCTTCTCTTACGAAACTCTATTCTAGTGGGACATTCAGAAACGTTGTGGGCAACTGTAACAGGGTTAAGTGCTGAGCTAGAGGGGTACAAGGCACATGGCATGGAAAACAGACTTGGGAGGATGGGGTCAGGGAAGTCTTCCCAAAGGAAATCAAATCTCATTTCAGAATTCACTGTGTAGGCTCTAGGGAAGAACATTAGTTTCTACTAAATTAACTTTGTTCTCAGATTCTTCCAAGTTGATTTTGGACTGGATAGAGCAAAACCTAGGAATTCAACACCATGTAATTAACTTTGCCAATGTTTCTCCCACTGTGGTTCCTGTATCAGCTGCATCAGTCACCCAGGGTCTTGTTAAAAATACAGATGGGGTGGGGGTTGTTAACGAAGGTAGGCAATAGGGACCATCAGCCTGGACTTACTTTTTCTAACTCTCCTGGGGGGAGAGGTACAGGAAAACTGTTACATTAAGTGTGAATACCCTTGGGAATTCTGAAGTCAAATAGCACATTAAAAAGGATATTTTGGATAGTGGTTCCAAATGGTTCTTGCTTCAATATGGTCTCCCTCTTTTTTTTTTTTCGTTTTGATGGGAGTAAAGGAAAGCGTCCATCTGTGGGGAACTGCAAATGATATAGTTGGGATGAGTGCAACAGTGCGGGCTGTCAGCCCCCACCTCTCACCTGCGAGGTGGCTGGCTTAGGGTAGATGCTTGATAAATGATCTGCTGAACACAGGGACACGTGTATTCATAACGTCCAAGACTTTTCAAAGTCCTTTCTGTTAGCTTTCTGCTCCAATCTTTCAGTGTCTGGCCAGGAACAGAAGCAGCATAGTCAGTGAAATAACAAGGATGTGCCGGAGTTTAGAGAATACTGAGTTCAAATCCCCAGACCAAGAGTTAGCAGTTGACAGGACCAATTTCCTTAATCTGCCCCAACCACAAAGAAAGAACACAAAAATAGTAGTTAAATTTCAACGTTGTTAGAAGCCTTAAAGGAGATTAAGTATTTATTACAAACAGGTATCAATGGAATATATTATAAATGCAATGCTTAGAACCGTGCCTTATAAATATGAGTTCCATAAACGCTCATTCAAGCCTGGGCGGTACACTCTCTCCTTGCCCTATATAATAGGTCTCCTTAAAAAGTCAGTATCTCAGAGCAATCATCAGCAAAAAAAAAGAAAGAATAAATGAATAAATGAGAAAACCAGGCAGCAAGCTACTGCAGCCGTGGGGTGCAGCCGGGAGACTCCCGGGGCCCGGAAGGGGCGCGAGAGTGGGCTCTCCCCGCGCGGCACGTGGTCGGCTCGGGCGGGAGCTTCGCAACAGCGGGGGAGGGGAGCAGCGTGGGACGTCGTGGAGGGGGTCTAGACCGCCGAGGCTACGGTTGAGGAGGCGCCGACTGCGCAGGCTCGGGATAGACGCAACCACTGTGCGACGATCCGAGGGGGAGAATGTCAACCCGTCTTCACGCTCCCTTTATCTGCTTGCAGAGCGAAAGCTTGTCGTTTTTCGCATTTTAAGACGGTGTATGGTGCCGCCCTGCGCAAGCTGTTCATCAACAGAAGGCCTGTCTCATCCCGAGCCTGAAGCGGCCTCTTTCTCCAGTCGTGTCCCTTCTTCCCCCGTGGAGGACACAGTGGACGCGCCCCGCCTCCCTGCGGCCTCCGGAGGTGGTTTGGCGGCCCCCTCCCCCTCCCCAGTGTCGCGAGTTGGCGCCGCTGCCACCCCCCGCTCCGCGCTCTTGGCCCCTCGGCCGGGCGGTACCGAGCCCTCTCGGCGCCCCCTGTGATCCTCCCTCCGACCTGCCCTTCCCCGCGGGATCTGCCACCCCCACCTTTCCCCCAGCCCTCTTCTCTCCCCGCCGAGCCGCGGCAGCATTAGCAGGAGGAGGAGCCGGAGTCCGGAGGCGGCGGTGGCCGGGGAACCCATGGCGTACAGTCAGGGAGGCGGCAAGAAGAAAGTCTGCTACTACTACGATGGTGAGAGGCCGGCCGGCGGCGCCGAGCCCGGGGCCGCGCCGTCGCGAGTGGGCGCCGGTGCTGAGGGTGGGAAGGAGGAGGGACCGACGTTTGGCCGCGTCTTAACCCGTTCCCGACCCTACGTGGTCAGCGGGAGACCCTCCTCCCCGAGCGACTCCCGCGGACTCTGCGGGCGGGAATCGGGGAGACGCCCCGCTTGCCTCCTGCCTCGTTCCCTCCGGCCGTGCGGTCCGCACCCCCGACCGAAGGTGGCCGCCGCTGGGGACGGCCCGGCCTACCCGGCTTCGTGGTAGTGGCGAAGGGGACGGCCCTTCTTCACGCCTCTCCCGCCTGCCACTCGTGGCAGCGCAGGGTTAGGGGTTCCCTGCGCCGGACTTCTACACCGATCCCTCCCCGAGTCGAAATTTCTGCCCTGCTCTGCACAAAGCCCCGCGGCCGGGAGAGCTCCGCCCCTCCAGCCCCCTCCCCTCCCCCATTCCCGCTTGCTCCCCTCCCCTCTGTCCTGTCTGGCCGGAGGGTCTACTCCTCCTCCAGACCTCACCCAGGACCCCTCCACCTAGGTCGATGCTGAAAGTGGTTACTGCGGGTGGGGGCCCAAGTCCGGCGTGTGGCGCTGTCACACCCGTGTTTTGCGTAGGCTCCCACCCTCCCCTTTGTTCGCGGGGTTTTTTGAGCGCCGGTTTCTCAGGATTCAAATGGGCTTCACTTCCTCAGTAGCAACAATTAAGGTTTTCGAGTTTGAGGCAGGTAGCCTTCGCAGGAAATTAGAGGAGGTGGTAGGGAAACGTGGAGCTTTACTGCTTGTGTTTTAGACTAGACTCGATGGGTCCTAGCTTGCCTGGTTACCACCCACTCCTTTGTTGCTCTTTGTTCGATCAGGAAACAGATCCTGCTTTGGAGGTTTAGGAGAGCATTGGCATCTTACTTGTGAAGGCTCTTCCTTGGTGGTGGGAATCTTGGTGTAGCTAAACTTTGAGGAGTAGTGCAGAAGTACTAAATATTCTAATCAGGTAAGCTTGAGTTCATAGTACAGTGAATTATAAAAGCCAGATAATTTAATTTTAAGGGTTCTCTAATTTGGAGTCTGAGCAGTAACATTAAATCTCTAATTCTGTTTACTATGCCATTCTAAATTACACTCAATGGAGTAGTAGCCTGTTTTACAACTTTCGCAAATACTTTAACTTGGTAAATCTAGTTACTAGTTGGTTACTTTTGAGAGAGGGAATTCCAAAATTTAACAAAGAAGCTAGGCTCAATGACCTCAAAGTCCTATCTGATTTGTACGAAGCAATACAAATTTTGGAAGCTGTTTCGTACATTTGGTGTGTTGTAAATCTATCAATAGAGAGGTAGATGAGACCTTAGAGCACCAGTTCAGAATAAATCTGACTTTAATTGAAAATGGCCATACCATCTCTTCAGTTAGCAAGGATTGATCTTTTAATGCCTGTTTTATGTAAAATAACCACCTATGTCATTTGTGGGAAAATCTCAAATCTTACAGAAATCTAATTTGTCTGACCTATGATAGCCAGGACAAAATAGTAACGGCTCTATTTTTAAAAAATATTTTTTTAGAAGACCACATAGGTGTGATATATAAATTGATTTGACACCGTGCCATCGTGGAGGGGTGGAGATGGAGTACATTTTAATTTTAACATGAATCACATTGCATGTTTTGTGTTATTCTTGCCCTGCATTCTCTGATCAAATTGGAAAGGCAGTAACCCTGTGTATAAGTTAATTTTAAAAAATTATATTGTTTCTAAGGTTTAGAGATTTATTCTTGTCAGGGCTCAGGATGAAGGGGAAAGGTTTAATAGGGGAAACTGGGTGCTAAGGTTCTTTTTGTAGCTGTCAGTTGCTGTTGGCAGTGATGAGCTTTGGTGGAGTAAGATGCCTATAACTTCTTGTCACCATGCTTGAGCTCAAGAACCAGGGGGTACACTTGAGTAGCGGTTTCCTGAACAGCTGTCTGTTCCTGGGCCCTTTTGTAATGAGCCAATTGTTGAGGCAGTGGGAGCAGACCCTGGTTCCAGGGGCAGAATGAAGGCTTGACGGGTAGAGTGGGAATATTTAAGAATCTTGTGGTTGTGACGTAATCTAATACTTTATTTTGTAGCCCATTCAACTGCTTTACCTGGTGGCCAGAAACCAGGTGCATAACTTTGATAGTTTGGAAACCTCTGGTGGGTTATCTGGTTTTTGTCCGTGTCTCTTGTTTGACTTGTTTTTTAGAATGGAGTTTTTAGTTGCTCACATTTCAAATATTCTTTGGATTAGGAGGGCAGTTAATAAGATATTTTACAGAGGTTATTAATTTTCATAGGTATTACACTAATTATTAATATGTGATAGCATGCTAAGCTCTACACAATTAATTCCAAAAATTAAATTTTTATTTGCACAAAAACCCTGTTTTGTCAGCTTATAAAAGCAGCAATAGTAATTTTTTTTATTGTGAAAAGCGAGAATAGAGGTAAAGCAGCTTCAGCACCAGAGAACTATCTCTTTAAGGTATATAACAGGGATTAGATTGGAAGTGGATCATATCACTAGTAATAGGGCCTGAATCATCTGCTAATCTAAGTTAGCAGGTTTTAATTTGTTTGTAAAGGAAGTAGAAGGAAGAAAAAGAGGAAAGGAGTGAAATAGCAAATTCTATAACCATAGGAATCCTACCTTTAGACTCACTGGGGCCATTAGGCACATTGTGAGCCTTTTGGTGGCACAGAAAATGTCCGCCATTGGGGCAGTATGCATCTCAATGGAAGGACTTCTAAAGATAATACGTATTCTTCTCTGTACACTTTGTCGTTTTCATTAGATCATTTCATTCGGCTGAAAGGCTAGTCCCAGGGGAACCCTCAAACATTTGATGGGTGAGTTATCCTTAAACCTTTGAAGAAAAGAGAAATTACTACTTCTCTAACTATAGCTATTGACTCATGCCTCCAAAGTTTCCAAAAACATACAAGGTCTGTCCGGAAAGTATCCAGCCACTGTTAATATAATAGAATGGTGTGAATGACGTGGATGTGAGTGAACTGGAAGGCGCATGTGCGAACAACGACAACTTCACTGTACTAGTCCGTGGGTTGCTAGACGCCTTTGAGTGAGCATGTGTACTGTGTGGCCCTCGCATTCTAAATGGCTGAGCTAGTAGAGCAAGAAATCTGCATCAGATTTTGCATTAAGCTTGAGCATTCCTCCACAGAAACTATTCAGATGATTCAGAAGGCTTTCTGGGGCAACACGACGAGTACAGCACAAATAGAAGTATGGTACAAACGCTTCAAAGATGGCCGAGAATCTGTTGAAAGTGATCCACGTTCTGGAAGGCCTGCAACAAGCAGAATACCTGAGAATGTTCAAAGTGTATGGGTTAGGTTAAGAGACACTGAGATAACTGTGTGAGGTCCCAAGGTGCCCACTTTGAAGGAAACTAAGGCATGGTCATTGTTCTATGTACAATGTTTCTTGTATCTTCAATAAATGTCTCTGTTTTTCATAGTACATGGATGGATACTTTACAGACAGATCTCACATTTCTAAATCATGTTTACTCTTTTATATACTAGAAGATTAACTGCAATCTGTAAAATGATACAGCTAATTAGTCATTATCCCTTCTGGCCTTAAAATGATACAATTTTTTTTGTCTACTTAAGTATAATTGGCAAGTGAAGCTGTGTTAGGCTCTAATTGCAATATTCACATTTTTAATGTTTTATTTAGAAATGCTAACTATACTTTGTTTCAAATTAAACTTGAGGCCAATCACATTTAGTGCCTGTTTTATGAAGTATACAATATAATAGGGATATACACACACACACACCTAATTTATATAATTATACACAAATTACTCTGTGCTTTTTTTCCTCCTCTGATAGGAGTACACAATGTTTGGAGACAGGTGGGCCAAAGAAAAGTATTCAGCACTATACAAAGAAAATATAAAAGTTAGCAAGATCATGCCTCCTGTTGTACTCCTAATTTACTCTAGCAGATTGTAGGAATTCTACTTGGCAACCCAACTATTGTCAGATTTTCTTAGACTTTTACTTATAATGATGGTGCCAGAGTGTTTTGCTGGATAGCCTTTAATACAACTGCATGGTTCTTAGCTGTGGTATAAATCTTTATTATCTATGAAATAGGTAATCATTTCTTTGGAGGTAAATTAGAGTACTAAATGAATTACCGCAGCAGTTCATAAATACCAGTGCTGTTAATTGCTCTAGTTATTTAAATGTAATGGAGCATGACTCTAAATAAGACTGCGATTTTCTTGTTTGACTCCTCTTCCCCAGAAATCCTTTACCCTTCACTTCCTTCAAATTTCACCTTATCAGAGAGACTTTCCCCTATTACCTAAATATTACTGCTTTACTTTTCCTAACTTTTGTCTCTCTCCTCATTGGAATATAAGTAAGCTTCATGAAGACAGGGAGTCCGTCTGTTTTACTTATATCTGTATCACTACCAACTAAATTAAGAAACTTAAATGATTTTTGAATTATTGGTGAATAAATAATTAATTCCTCACTTTTATAGACAGCACTTTCATATAGTGTTCTCTAATTCTTACAACCACTCTCAGTTTTGGACAAGGTAGGTGACATTTTGTCTGTTGTATAGATTAAAGCAGATTAGTATTCTTGTTTGATTTGATTTGATGTAATCCACCACTTCGCCTTTTTCACATTGACTAGTTTTAATATCCAAGGAGAATCCAAAGATGTTTATTTTTTCCTTTCCATAGAGTTCTCTCTGCTACCAAAAAAAAGTACTTACTAGTAATTATTTTTTTTCCTCAACAAAAACTTTCGAAGCTTCAGTTGACAAATCCTTGAAGGAAAACAGTTGGAGTTAGGGAAGAGGGGTAATGTCTTAGAGATTAATTAGTCTCTTAATGACATTGAAACTTGAATGAGTTCACATTTGAAAGATTAAGTCTAAGGATGTTGTTTGTACTGGGTAATATGCCTTATTCCTCTCTGTTTCAATAGAAGTCTGATTATCTTGTTCATGAAGTTAACTTTGGGTTTAGAATGTCAAATGAACTTAAAAACCCTACTATGTGCCAAGTAGACAAAAGATTGCTTACGTCCTAAGAAGAAGGTAAGACTATTTCAGGGAGTAAAAGAGAAGAGACCTTTGACAGGGTAATCAGACAAGGGAACACCTGAAGGAAGAAAATGGACCAGCCTTGAAAGAGTTTTTTACAAAAGACATTGCAACTCGGAAAGGACAGGTAGTTAGAACTTGGTGCACTTTAACAGAAAGGAAGCCAAGAGGAAGACAAGGAAGACATGGGGGAACCATGGCATACTCGGTTAGGCAGTAAAGGGCCAGACCACCCTACACTTTGTGGTAAGAGATTTTGACTTTACTCGGGGAGTGGGAAGCCAAGAGGTTTTTTAAGTAGAGAGCATTCTCTTAAAATCATTGGTAAGGAGTGGTAGAATGTGGGCCGGAAGCAAGAACTGAATGTATATTTGTCCGTAAAATGTAGTGATTGCATTTTAGGTAGAAATGGACACATTTAAGAGAGATTTGGGGAGTAAAACCGATGGAACTTGATGGTGGATTGGAAATGGAGTTGGGGTTGGAGGAGTGGTGGTAGAGAAGAAAGGACAACTGCTAAGTTTCTGGATTTAGCAGTTAGATGAGGTATATATAATACCACTCACTGAGTTTGGGAAGAATAACCAAGAGCTCTGTTTGGAACATCTTATGTTTAAGATCCTTTTTGAATTCAAATGAAAAGACTGAGAAGAGACTGAGTTTGGAACCCAGGATGGAGAGACTAGACATAGAAATTTGGGATTTGTCAGCATATAGGTGGTAAAATACTGAGACTGAAAAAGAGACAACATAGGTAGGTAACAGGATCCAGGACTTATTCCTGAGAGAAGAGCATTTAGGGCAGAATTATTATTCACTGATATATCCAAGCACCTAGAGCAGTGCCTGCTTGGCACATGGTAGATAGGCTCTTGATTTGTTAAAGGAATGGACGAATTTCATTGAAAAACCCCAATATTTAAAAGTCGGCAGAGGATTGTCGTTGGGGTAGGAGTAAAATCCAAGAAAATTGTATGGAAGCCAGGATTCAGAATATTTCAAGGAAGAGTGGTGAATAGTTGTGCAAAAAGCTACTAGAGCTAAGTAGTCTGGAAGATAGAAATAATGTAGTAGTTTTTTTGTGCTTTTTTCTTTTTTCTTGTTTTTTCCTGAATTTTTTTTTTATTTATTTATTTTTTTTACAGTCAGCCTATCTTTTGGGGTAAGGGCACATTTCACAGTCCTGAAATCCAAAATAATCTGAAAATCAAAAATGTTTTGTAATTCATTTGGCATCAAAAGCTTAACCTGAATAATAGACTGTTCATGATCTTTTGTTGAAACAGAGTCTCTCTCTGTCATCCCAAGTAGAGTGCAGGGGTGTCATAGCTCACTGCAACCTCAAACTCCTGGGCTCAAGCGGTCCTCCTGCCTCAGCCCCAGGACGCCTGGCTAATTTTTCTATTTTTGATAGAGATGGGGTCTCACTCCTGCTCAGGCTGGTCTCAAACTCCTGACCTCAAGCAATCCTCCCACCTTGACCTTCCAGAGTGCTAAGATTACAGGCGTGAGCCGCTGCGTCCAGCCTGTTTATGATCTTTATTCCACTTATTGTGAATATTCACATATTTTTTTGCTGCAGAAATAATGTTTGATTATAGCATGCTGCCCAGACTCTCTGATATTACATTATATAATATGTAGCAGATGTACCATAGTACTTTTACAAAATCTGAAGTGGTCTAAAATTTGAAACATATCTAGTTCCGAGGACTGTGAATAAAAGATTGGGGACCTTACTAACCACTTCCATTCTGGTAGCTTCTTGAAGAGTGAGCAACTTCTAAAATTTTGCAGATAAATCTTTATGGTAATTTCTTCACATTGATAAAGTTTGTTGTGTTCAATGCACCTTTGAGCTGATTTTTCAAGGTGTTTGCTTTATTGGTAAAGTATTTTTACATACAGTTGATTATTCTTTTCCCGAAATGTGTGGGACTAGAAGTATTTCAGATTTCAGATTTTTTTTTTTTGCATTTGGGGATATTTGCAATAATACTTAACAGTTATGCATTCCTTACTTGAAAATCCGAAATCTGGCGTGCCCTGATGAGCATTTCCTTTGATTATGAAGAGGATGTTCAAAAGATTTTGAATTCTGGAGCATGGCAGATTACAAATTTTCAGATTGGGGTAATCAACCTGTATTTTGATGAAAATTGCGGATGAAAAATGCCCAAATTACATTACTGACCATTTAAGTGAGATGAATGAAAACCATAGGTTCTTCAAACTAAGAGAAGATATTTTGTCTTTATTAAAAAGTGGTTGCCTACAAAGTAGCCATCTAGGGAATTGTGAGATACAGAGTTAAGTTGGGAAAAAGTTGGAAATGGTTTTTTGTAACACTCACATTTTGGAACAATTCTTATAAAGTAATTATCTGTAGCTTGAATGTCCTTGTAGACATGTATCATTTAGGTTGTATGTATATTTTTGGCGGGACTGGGGCCCCTAGATTGTGACAGACAAACTCATTGAAAGCTATGGATAGTCATATAAAATTTGAAGACCCTATTAGTAAAAAATAACTTTGATAAACTAGATAGGTAGTTTCTTGTGTTCATTTTCTTTGAATTAACAAAGTCTCTAAGCTTTTATTAAAGTATTTTCGTTCTGTATTATGTCCTTTTCTTGTCGACATTCACCCTATAGACTATAAATGCCATTGGTTCTCCTGAAAGTACTACTTCAGAGCATTGGCTGTGAGCTGTTCTGCCTGAGTTTGAATCTAGCTCCTGCACTTGCTGGCTGTGTGACTTTGGCAACATTACCCGACTTGTCAGTGTTTTACCCTTCCACCCTATTATAAAATAGGAATAATAGTAATAATACCTGTCATAGGGTTGTTGAAAAGATTAAAAGGTAATACATGCGAAGTGCTTAGAATAGTGCCTTCTAGTAAGCACTCAGGAACTGATACTTACTGCTATCATTTTTTTCAATTACACTTGCTGAGAAGTTGCCAGTGTAGTTTCCTTTCTATGGATTATTGGGGCCTGGCGCTTTGCATTGAATTCTCAGTATGTCTACATCGAGAGTATTTGATCTTGTAATGTGTTAAATGTTAAGAGATGTTTCATCTTGGTAATTCTTACACAGAGGCAAATGGGAGTTATGTGAAGACTAGACTTTATTTTTACTTTAATGATCTCCTTGGTAATGATGATAGCCTAGAAATACTGTCCCTCGCATTAGAAATACTATTCCTTGCATTAACTTAGGTACATGATGCTTTGTAACACTAGTGAGTTTTCCATACCTAAGAATTCGGTGAAACCAGATTGCTTTCAAGGAACTTGGTTTACCGCCACCGTGTACGGTAGAGCTTTATGGCAGATCCTTTCGTGACAGTTTATTTTCTGCATTCATAGCCTTTCAATTGTGTTACCTCCAGAGGACTGTCTTCTCATGGGGCCTGATTTACTACTTGTCTATATTCTTTCATAGCTTTGTTATTGGTACCTGCATTAAAAAAGTGGCCTAGGGGCATAGCACGGTGGCCTGTAATGCCTGTAAGCCCAGCACTTGAGAGGTCTTAGTGGGATGATCTTTTGAGCCCAGGAGTTCAACACCAACAGGGGCAACAATAGTCAACATAGTAAGACCCATCTCTACAAAAAAAAAGAAATAATTAGCTGGGCATGGTGGTCCCTGCTTTTGGAGACCCAGATACTCAGGAGGCTGAGCCAGGATTGCTTGAGCCCAAGAGTTCAAGGTTGCAGTAAGCTGTGCTTGCACTACTACACTTCCAGCCTGAACAGCAGAGCGAGACTCTCTTTAAAAAAATAATAATAATAAATTAAAAAATAAATAAATAAAGTAGCCTCCCATTTAAATGATCGTGTATATACAAATTGTTTTCTGAGGAGAACTTGTGATGAAAATGGAATTAAATAAATTAGAGGTATGGTACGAACAAACTCTAGTATTTGTAATATTGGAAACATGGATTTTATAAATGTTGAAATGTTCATCCTGGACTGTTATCAAATATGTGGAAGAGAGAACAAAGATTTTGGAGTTCTTGGTTTCCATTAGACAAACAATTTTTTAAAAGTATGTATTTAGGAAGGATTTTGAAAGATTTATTATTCCCGAAAGTAGGTAAATGGCATTCTTAATCCTAGCTTTTACATACAAACCTATGTTGAAATGATAGACTTCAAGCCGTTAAAATCAGCTTGGCAGTCCTAACAAAATTTTGGGACTGTTTATTTAATCATTAGAATAGTTATTAAAATTAATTTCTAATTTGACAAAAGCTGTTGTAAAAGGACATGTTACATTAGAAAACCAGTTAAGTCTTCTCTTAGTGTCTGTGGGGGATTGGTTCCAGGACCCCACACAGATTCCAGAATCCAGGATGCTCAAGTTTCTTAAGTAAAATGGTGTAATATTTGTATATAACCTATGTACATCCTCCCTTGTACTTTAAATCATCTCTAGATTACTTATAATACTTAATATTAATACAGTGTAAATGCTATGTAAGTAGTTATGTTACACTGTATTGTTTAGGGAATAATGACAAGAAAAAAAGGTCCGTACGTGTTCAGTAGAGACACTACCATCCATTTTTTAAAAATTAGTTTCAATCAATGATTGGTTGAATCTACAGATAGAAGGCCAACTTTTATATATTTGAGAGACTTTCTTATCGTCATGTTTTATTATAAGAAACACTGGAGCTTTACCTAAAAATAATAATTTAATTGAAATTTGATAGATGAAAATCTATGATTTTGGTGTTATTTGCTTATTTTTAAATAAATTTTATGAGTAAGTTTTAAAACATGGGGATATAAGGTCCCATTTAAAAAGGCAGGCTAGAAATTATAACTTTTTAGTCATGAAGAATGAGACAGTATTCTTATTATCTTGAAAAATGTCATGGATATGTCATAACAGAGCAAAACTTTATTTAGAAACTAAATTTCAGTTATCAAAATTTGCCTGACAGACTGTAAGATGGACACAGAACATTTTTAACACTTGTGATAACAACTATAAGGGATTTCTGAGATGCTGAAAAAATTTTAAATTATACCAATAAAATCCAGAGAACTGAATTTAGGCATCTAAATTTATCAGAGAATACTAAAAGCGACTAGTGCTTTAAAGAACAGAAACTCAAAATATTTGGGGGAACCAAAAATCAGAAAAGCTTGCTTTCCTAATCTACAAGTCAACATAACGTAATAATGGAGTCATCAGCATGTAAAAGTGTGCCTAGTACATTGGTTTTCTACTGTAGTTTGAAAGTTGCAAAATCTAAAGTTATAATTTAAGGTTTTAATAAATCTCATTGGTTAGTAAATACTTTCTAATGATAGACATACATAAATTCAGATAGTTTATGAAGATTCTCTTATCTGTATTGTTTAGTTTGTGTCTTTTCTATTTTAGGTGATATTGGAAATTACTATTATGGACAGGGTCATCCGATGAAACCTCATAGAATCCGCATGACCCATAACTTGCTGTTAAATTATGGCTTATACAGAAAAATGGAAATATATGTGAGTATACCTTTTCATAAATATTCAAAACTGATTTTTTTCTTAACTACTACTTTGGAACTTTGCTTATTGTTTCCTTTTGCAGGGCATTTAGCAGATGAAAAAATCTGAAAGAAAACAAACTCCTCTTTTTGTTTTACTCTTTGGAGAAAACTGAAAATGTGGGAGCGGTAGCCTCTTTTTTCCTCTTTTAACCATTTTAAAAACAGTTCCTCCTACCCTACACTTTCACTGGAGAAACAGCTCATTCTAGCATATTAAATATTTTTGTTGAAATAATTGTTAATCTACCAGTGCTATTGGAAAGAGTTGAACTGAGACTGTTACAAAAGAATTATGCACAAAATGAATCCCACAAATATTTACTGAACATAAATGTGGAACTCTGTTGGTGGCCATGCAGAGTATTAATTGCAACAGCTGCCTCAACATGTTTTTGTAGGTGAAGATGAGGATGTATATAAACAAATACAAACAAAATATTTAGAAAGAAAAGAAATACTTGAAGCAGTTATCTATTTTCTTTCAGATATAGACATTTAGAGAAGAGAGGGTGTTGCATGATACTCTTAATCTGTGGAAGCCTCTGGAAGAAGTGTGTCATAAATGAAATTGAGCTCTTTGGAATAAGGAGGATTATGACAGTAAAAGGAAGAGAGGTCATGAACTAAGACTTAGGATTGAAAATGAGTCTTTTTCTGGGAGGTCATTGATGAAATCAGTATATGTAGAGCAGAAGATTTATCATGGAAAATGAAAGAAGGTAGAGTTTATGAACATGGATTTGACTTTATAGAGGTTGACCTATTTCCATTAAAAATAAGGAATGACAAATTTATAGTTGACGTTATGCTTGTCTGGTGCTTTTAAAGAAGTTTGAATTAGCTTTGGAATTCGTATATTTTGTTCTGGTGTGCTTAGTTCTTTTCAAAGTACTGTTAGGTGAAATTACATATTTTTTTAATAATCCTGATATAACCAGTTGTAATTCTACAATTCTGACATTTATTTTTCTTCACAGAGGCCCCATAAAGCCACTGCCGAAGAAATGACAAAATACCACAGTGATGAGTATATCAAATTTTTGCGGTCAATAAGACCAGATAACATGTCTGAGTATAGTAAGCAGATGCAGAGATGTACGTTGCTGTGTAAAAAGTATCGTAATATTGATAAGTATAAATAAGTATTTTTTCAGAGTTTATAATTAGAGTTATCCAAATCTGGGTATTTTTCCTGTTGGTCTAAATGTTGTTATAATACTTTATTGGTTTGAAAAGTCAGCATAACAATACTAAAGCTACTTAAGAAAAAAACAAACCTATCTGAACCTTATTGATCTGTGAAACTACTGTTTGGATGTTCCTCTACTCTTTATTTTGCTTCCATGATAACTTTGAGACAATGAATGTTGATAGATCTCACTCCCTTGTTTCGAAGGAAAGATTGATTGTACTTTGGTTAGCTTTGATATGTACCTCTTACATTTATGTACTTTAGTTAACCTGGACTGTAATAATCTTTTTTTCTTCTTTTTGGTACATTAGTGCAGCTTTCAGTTCTCTTCTACATTATGTTCTGTTTTATAGGTTTAAAGTGTCTTTTAGAGATTGGTAACAAATTGGCTTAAAGGTAGAATGCAAAAGTTATCCTAAAATGATTGGAACAGTCTTTTAAAGCTTGGTACTGGAGTTCATTCTCACTAGTGTTTTTATTGATGGACTTCAGTGATTATAACAAATTAATTGCTAGACATCTCAAATATTCATAACCTAATATACATTTCCACCATACATTATCTCATTTGATAAGTTAAAATGCTATAATATAACTAGAACAGATATTATTTATTCATTTTTTTCAGTGGGGATTCAGACTTAAATTAAAAAGAGGCATGGGTGGCCTTTAGGCAAATGAATTAACAGGACTGATTTGAAACCTAATTAAGATTATGATCATATCTGAGTAGTAAGAAAGTAAAATTTATTCTTCATAATGCTTTTAATTTAAGGATGTACAAAGATAATATGAAACAATGACCCTTATTCTTGAAGAGATTACAGTTTGGGACGCAGGGAGAAACTGAGAATGGGTTATACACATCTACTGTATCCCCTCTATTCTGTCAGTGCTAAGGAACTAAATATGTCGTGATGTCTCATGTCGCTGTATGTTGTTTCTTTGTTGTCTTAAGTACCCCCTCTGTGTCTTGGCTCCCATGAACCTAGTTAGTTCTTACCATCTTTCAAGATCAAGGTTAACCATGGACACAGGCATCAGCTGTTATATCTTTTTAGTGCCCACTTAAATTACATTTCAAAGTTGAGTATGTTATGTGTATTTAAGGAATGTTAAAGAAATTGAAGTTACTTACTTTTTAGAATCTTGGTTAAATAATTGTTCTATATTTAAGGAGAAATGCCCAGAAAATTTAAACCCATGTTTTAATTAAATAAAAAAAAAATGCTTTTATACCTTGACACGTATTGATTTCTTGTTAATAGAACAGAGATATTCCACAAATAATCCGGACAAGATTTGGTAGTGGTGTTTCACAGATAATACTTTAATTCCTTAGATAAAGTAATAAATATTTTAAAATTGCATACTTTAGGTTACTACTATGAAGTGTATGTTTTGTGATTGCATCAAACAAAGTATTTGTAGGAAATAGTTTCTTTAAGAAAAGGCTTTTGTTAATATGCGGAATGTGTTGAAATTAATGAAATCCATCTTCCACAGTTAATGTTGGAGAGGATTGTCCAGTGTTTGATGGACTCTTTGAGTTTTGTCAGCTCTCAACTGGTGGCTCAGTTGGTAAGTTCTAATTTAATCAGATTTAGATGTTTGTCTAAACTTGATATATATATATCATTCAGCTTATTTGTTTAAAGCAGAAATTTTAATGGTGGATTTTGATAAGAAAAGGCAGTATATTTACAGTAAAGTACAGTTTACTTTAAAACCTTCATGTTTCATGATGAGACTCACTTTTTTTTAAACTTTTATTTTCACTTAGAGACTTCTTTTTTTCCCTTCTCTTGTAGCTACCATTGTTACTACCACTTTCCATTATTTAATCTCAGGTCACAGCTATTGGAAAATATTTATCTAAGGAAAAACTACTCTTAGTGTCCTAGGTGATGATCTTTACCTCTTATGATTTTAAGCTTTTGCTTATGCATGGCATACTCTTACTTATAGGGCTTTTGTCTATTTATCCTAATTTTTTATTTTAAATATTTTAAAAGTCTACTATATCTTGTTTCTACTTAGCTGGGGCCGTGAAGTTAAACCGACAACAAACTGATATGGCTGTTAATTGGGCTGGAGGATTACATCATGCTAAGAAATCAGAAGCATCAGGGTTCTGTTATGTTAATGATATTGTGCTTGCCATTCTTGAATTACTAAAGTAAGTTAATTTATGTTGATACTTTTCCTGTGATAAAATGTTTTAATTAAAACACAATAAAAGTCTGGCTTTTTGCAAAACCAAATAAATGGTAGCTTGAAACAGTTCATGGTAAGTCTTCTATGAATTCATTATAAACCAATGAAGAAATGCAGGAAATTTACCCAATCTTTTGATTATTGTAAGTGAGAAATGTATATAAAGGTCCAAAACTCCCATTAAATACCCTTTTTGAAAATATTAGGAGTAATTTGGCAATTTAGATTTGAGTTGGTTCCAACTAATGAAAAATGACATGACCTTGGAAGTTTGCGTTCTGACATTTTGTAAGTTGAAGGCAAAAATTTGAAGCCTACATTAAGGGAAATTTGTGTATCTGTTGAGTGAGTCTAGCTGACCACCTAGCTTCCGTATCTGAATGGGACTTTGTTCTTTGCCAGTGGATATAAAATGATCTCTAAGTTCCTGAAGAAGTTATTTTTAGTTATCCTTGGCTGCAATTTGAGAGAGATGTATAGAGGTAAGGTACTTATGAATTTGGAGATTCACAGTTAGATAGTTTTTACTCATCAGTTGTAACACATCTTAGATTCTACTTCATGTTGTACTGATTAGTATTTTCTCAGCTTTGCAAATATTTTTGCTTATAGTTATTCCATGCATACTATCCATAGAGACTAGTTTTTCAGTCACTTAAAACTTGGTATTGATTCCTTAAATAAACAATAACTGAGTAGCGTTGGTGTAACATCTTGTTGATGCATCAGGATCCAAAGAAAACCATTTTGAATCTTTGCTTTGTTTTTTAATTGACTGTCGATATTGGTTCCAGTGTCTTCAACTCTTTGAGCAAGTTCTTGCCCACTGAGCTGATAGTCTTAAACAAATTTAATTTCTCTGGATACATTTTTTCATGTGGTGCAATCAAGCATGTTTAATTAATTGACGTGGTAAACAGCTTTCCTTGCTTCTCTAGCGTGAGAGCCACTCACTTCCATTACAGCTTCACTTCTGTTTTTTAAATTTTGTGAAGAAATTCTGTGGTAATGAGATACACCCTTTTAAATTTTCTAAATATTGCTTTTTCGTGTGTCGAAAATATTCTTATGAGTGCTTAGTCTGTCAGTGTCAACTTACGTTGTATTCTTTAAGCACAGCTACGATACCATTGCATAATAAACACAATGCTTTGTCATCTAATTCAATAACAAAATAATACTTCACTGTACTTCAAAAGGATATTATTTGAAGTCCACTTTTCCCTTTTCTTGTTTTGGTGTCAGTATGCACTGGTTTTCACTGTGTCACTGCGATTTGTAGTGCTGCAAGCACCAGTTTGAAGTGATGGAAATACCACGTGTTCTCTATAACAGTTATTCATCTCTGCAGTTCAAAAGAAGTCAGAGACACAAGTAAACAAATGCCTATGTTTCAATAAAGTTTTTTATGGACACTGAGATTTAAATTTTATATAATTGTCACTTGTCAGAAAATACTTTTTATTTAATTGTATTTTTCAGCCATTTAAAAAAGTAACAACTATTAGCTATAAAAAGAGGCATTTGGCTTATGGGCTGTAGCTTGCCAATTCTTATTTTATAATATTAAAGATTTACTAGACAGATATTTAATTAAAGTAACTATCTTAAGTATGATGTAATCTTGAGTTGTTAATACACAGAAATATGTGCCATGTTATGGTTTTTTGGGGGTTTTGTGTGTTTGCTTGTTTGTTTTTAAGAGAATCTCACTCTGTCACCCAAGCTGAATTGTGGTTGGCCCCATCATTACGTACTGTGACCTTGACCTTCTGGGCTCAAGCGATCCTCCCACCTCAACCTCCCAAGTAGCTGAGACTACACTCATGGACCACCATGCCCGGCTATTTTTTTTTTTATTTTTAAACTTTTTTTAGAGATGGGATCTCGCTGTATTGCCCAGGCTGGTCTCCAACTCCTGGCCTTAAGCCATCTTCCTGCTTCAGCCTCCCAAAGTGCTGGGATTATAGGTGTGAACTACCACACCCAGCCGTATGCTATGTTTTTTAAAGCATATAGACTATGACATTTCTTAAAGAGAGTAAATATATTTTTTCAGCTATATTGGACAAAAGGGGAGATTTAAAGGTCTAAGGTTCAAACTATGACTTCAGATGTTTTAGTGGTCTCTTACCTTAGCCTGGAAGTAAAATAAAAAGAAGGTTAAACATTCTGGAATGCAAGAGCTCAAAAATAGGTTTCCTGAATTCATGGTGGTTCTTCCCATCATAGAACCTTAAAAAAAAAAAAACTTATGGCTTTGTTTTCAGGTATCATCAGAGAGTCTTATATATTGATATAGATATCCATCATGGTGATGGTGTTGAAGAAGCTTTTTATACAACAGATCGCGTAATGACTGTATCATTCCATAAATATGGGGAATACTTTCCTGGCACAGGAGACTTGAGGGTAAGACTAAATTCTGTCTGAATAAATGCTATGAGATTAACCTAGGTGGTTAGTAATCCTGTACTTGAACTAATATTTTTCCTGAGTCATTAATTTGAAGCTTGTATGTAGAATTGAATCACTTCATATGCAGTAACATCTGCTACAATTCACTTTTGCTGGCTTTAAGCAAAAATTTAATGAGAACTTAAAGAACTTTTTTTTTTTTGCTCTGCTGTATTCTTTGGTTGAATAAATATTTTTGTACTTCTATGAAGCATGAAGCCCTTCTCTTGATGTTAAGTTTGAACCTTCAGAACTACCTGACGGTAGCCTTCGTTGCTGTTGATTGTAAAAGTTGGTGGAATAAGATAGACTAGGTCTTTTTAGGTTCCTCTGCTGCCCTCCTTTGTGATTGGTCTTGATTTTTAGTAGGTCTGATTTTAATCTTTTTCTTTCCTTAGGCTTCTGAAATTTGTAGTGTATACTATTTAGGGAGAGACAGAATACCATAGCTTAGTCCTGCCTGCCTAACATTAAGTGCATTTATTTCTATTACACTCCTGTTACCTTTTTCCATTTGGTGCTCTTCTCTTTTATGAACGTGAAAACCACAGGTCAAATTCTTTTTCTGTAAACCCATCGAAGGTTTTGCTTCACTAGAGTGTTTTTGAACCTAACTACATGCATATTGAAGTTTATTCAGAAATTTAAGCACCTCTTTTTAGTTCAGCCTGGATTATATGGGGGATTTCTCATAGCATGACATTCAACATTAGCTATAAACTATTTTATTAAGGTTATTTTTCACATCTATGGTATGTTGTTAAAGAGTGGCCTTAAAATATTCTTTAAATCTGTGGCTTTTCTTTATTTGGTCGCAGTGTATTACTCTTTCAGTAACAGAGTTATATTGATAAAATATGAAATGTTATTCTATGAATAATATTTGATATTTTAAATGTGTCCCCATAATTTTGTGAGAAAACTAAAATCAGTCATTACATTATATAATATGTGCAGCTGTATTTGGACTTTCTGTGAAACTCATGTATATCTTTGAATATTAATTTAATAAACACTCCCTTTTCTCCCTAATTGATTCTAAAGCAGAAAAGAAAGTTACTCTGAGCTTAGGTCATTATTAAAATGCTGCTTGCTTTAGAGTAGTCTAGGTAGAAAAAATAAACAGAATGGTGATAAAGTAGCAGTTATGGAATAAGAAATCAAAGAGATAGCTTGTTCCCACAAGGGCAGCAGCTTTGAGTTGCCAGCTAGTGGCACCTAGGGTGAGAAATCCTGATCAACTTTCCATGTTCTGAAATTTTAGGATCAAAGTATATTCCAAATGTAGCTCAACTGTACAGGAGTGTAGGAATTCACAGTACTTTAGTTTATCCACATTTGTATAGTTTGTATTTAGTTAATAAATCTTAATAAAAATTTAGACTTCTTTAAGAAAAATTGTGAGAGGAAGTGTATAATT
Source organism: Avahi laniger (assembly GCA_963575035.1). Classification (NCBI taxonomy): domain Eukaryota; kingdom Metazoa; phylum Chordata; class Mammalia; order Primates; family Indriidae; genus Avahi; species Avahi laniger. Next base: position 1,496 of record CAUYSK010037225.1, on the reverse strand, counting down.
AGAAATGTCTCTTATTCAGTCTTTTCTGGGAATATATATATGAATATACATGTGTACACACATATATATACACACAGAAATACATATACACACATACAATATTAAATAAGTGTATATATAATATATGTGTATATGGGTTCAGACTGTGTGTATAGCTGGAACCGTTGCATCTTTTGAGGTATTAATGCTTGGAGTGGTACTCAATCAACAAGTAGAAACAAAATTTATTTCAAGTCCAATTAAAAAACAAATCTGATGCTTTGGTCTGTATCTGTTAAAACTTCAAGAAAGTCTGGGCCTTTCTTTTGTCGTAAGTAAACTCATACCAGAGATTGTGAACTACAAGAATGATTCTGCATTACAGATACAATTGTCCTGCAGAGTTCTTTGGCTTAGAGTCTATGTTTGCCACACGTTTATTCACAGTTTCCTTCTCATCTTACATTATCTGTTCAAGATTAATTTTCTGTTTCAATGTAATGGTGTAATTTCATGTTGCCTGTACCTGTTTGTGTTAAATTCCTTTCTCCCAAAAATAATCAGATTAATTGGAAATGGTTTGTTTAGGCTTTACAAGCAGTGTATAAATAATTGGAACGTGTACTTATTCTTTATTATTTCCTTTCTCAGTTTATATTCCTTTCTCAACTAAGGTGAATTGAAAATTGGATCTGTAATGCCTGGTCTTTGAGTCTTTTAAAAATGTAGTAAGTAGATTTCAAACTTTTTCTTATAAAATATGTTCTAAGATCTATTTAACTATGTATTTTTAGGATATTGGTGCTGGAAAAGGCAAATACTATGCCGTCAATTTTCCAATGAGAGATGGTATAGATGATGAGTCTTATGGACAGATATTTAAGCCTGTAAGTATTATTATTGTCAAAATTGAAATGAAATTTTTAAAGTTGTTAGAGATACTAACATTTGTTATTTTGTGTGTAGATTATCTCAAAAGTGATGGAGATGTATCAGCCTAGTGCTGTGGTATTACAGTGTGGTGCGGACTCATTATCTGGTGATAGACTTGGTTGTTTCAATCTAACAGTGAAAGGTAAGCAATTCAAATGATGATATTCCCCCCCAAAAAATAGATTTTCTTCTTCACAACAACTTCCCATAAAAGTTCTCATTGTAATTTCTTGCCTGCTGTTTTAACAAACTGAATTCTGCTTTGTATTTTTTTTTTTTTTTTTTTTTAGAAAGAGTCGCACTGTGTTTCCTGGAGTGAGTGCCGTGGCGTAAGCTTAGCTAACAGCAACCTCAAACTCCTGGGCTCAAGCGATCCACATGCCTCAGCCACCTGAGTAGCTGGGATCACAGGCACACACCACCACACCTGGTTAATTTTTCTATTTTGAGTAGAGATGGGGTCTCGCTCTTGCTGAGACTGGTCTCGTACTCCTGAGCTCATAGGTTCTCTCACTCTTGGCCTCCCAGTGTGGTAGGTTTTCAGGCGTGTGCCTCCGTGCCTGGCCTAAGTTTATTTTATTATT
>CAUYSK010037223.1:0-13713 GCA_963575035.1 Avahi laniger | reverse complement strand
TTTTTCTTGCTGATTTTTCTGAGTTCTAAATAGATTCTGGTTATCAGCCCTCTGTCGGATTTGTAGCATGCAAAAATTTTCTCTCATTCTGTGGGTTGCCTGTTTGCTCTTGTGACAGTTTCTTTGGCTGTGCAGAAGCTTTTTAATTTGATTAAGTCCCATTTATTTATTTTTATTGTTGCTGTAATTGCCTTTGGGGTCTTCTTCATAAATTCTTTGCTTAGGCCAATGTCTGGAAGAGAATTTCCAACTTCTTCCTCTAGATCTCTGTGGAAAACAATATGGAGATACCTCAATGAGATACAAGTAGAACTACCATTTGACCCAGCAATCCCGTTACTGGGCATCTACCCAAAAGAACAAAAGTCGCTCTATGAAGAAGAAACCCACACTCGAATGTTCATAGCAGCACAATTCACAATTACAAAGATGTGTAAACAACCCAAGTGTCCATCAATACATGAGTGGATTAATAAACTGTGGTATATGTATACCGTGGCGTACTATTCAGCTTTAAGAAACAATGGTGATATAGCACCTCTTATATACTCCTGGAAAGGGCTAGAACACATTCTACTAAGTTACGTATCCCAAGAATGGAAAATAAGCACCACATGTACTCACCAGCAAATTGGTTTCGCTGATCAACACCTAAGTGCACATATAGGAATAACATTTATCTGCCGTCGGGCAGATGGGAGGGGGGCAGAGGGGATGGGTATATACATACATAATGAGTGCGATGCACACCGTCTGGGGGATGGACATGCTTGAAGCTCTGACTGGGGGCAGGAGAGGCAAGGGCAACGTAACCTAAACATTTGTTCCCCCATAATATACAGAAATAAAAAAAATCTAAAACTCCCTTGGTGACCCTCCCCCAAAAAAGGAAATTTAAATAATAAAAAAAATTTAATCTGATTAAGAAAATAACAGTCATTTTTTTCCTGCCACATTACACAGTCAGTTTGTTACCAAAATTGCATCTAAGTAGCAGACCAAACATCTATTTGGGGAAGAATATATGAAATTGCTAGAGAATGGGTTATTGTTCTGCAATAAGGCATGATGATTCTTAAATCTCAAGCCAAAATCTCAAAGGAAACATTTTCAATGATGAAAGTTTTGTTCTGAGAATGGTCAGGGTTGTAATGAATGTGAGAAGGTTTTCTTAGCAAAAAATTTTTGAAATTCATCTAAGAAATAATGTGATGCTTGTATCAGTTATAGCAATTTAGAAAACATTTTCATGATCTTTCTATTCTCTACAGTAATAAAATCTTCATAACACTTTGAGAAAACTTTAAAGATAATGATATTTTAGTTAAATAAAGCAATTTTTATCCATTTTTGTATCATCCAAAACAGAGAGATATAATTTGTTGTGGGGCTACTTTCCACCAACTTCAGTTCCATGAATCTTCTTAAAGGTTGTGTCCAGGTACAAAAAGCCAAATTCAGCATACCAAATCCTTAAACCCATCAAATCCCATGAGGAAGGACAGCCCAGTGGGAAGAGAAGGGGCTTTGCACCTAGAGGCCCCTCAGCCTGCATTCAAACTTTCCCACCAAGGAGCAGTGTGATGGCTCTTCTGCATGTTTGTTGCCAAAATGTCCATTCAAGATAAGTGGGCATGGTCAGTTTGTCTTCCCACTGGACTGTTCACACTTCAGGGGAGGGACTGTATTCTAGCTTTGCTTTTATCATCTGTAAAATGGGAATAATTTGAAGCACCTCCAGGATAGCTGGAAAACTTAAGAGGGCAATGTATACATAAAAGCACTGGGTACCTAGCCTGACACCTATGCTCAATAGCACAATGATTATCGTTTGCAACTTCTACCATTTCTATGATGGTATTGATATAATGTCCTTTCTTCCTAAGTAGTGCTACCTTCAGGGATTTGTCCATGTTGCATTTGTCCATACCAACCACCCACAGGTAAACTCAGGCTGGCTGCAACCAGTCTGTCTCTGTAAGGTTTTTCTTTCATCTACTCTCTGGATCTATGGCTGAGATGTTTTCAAACATGTAGCTAATACAATAAGTGGGGGAACTAGTTTTATGGCAGGGAAAAATGGCATTATGGCTACATCTTCCTTTATATTGTTTTTTTTTTATGGAAACTATCCAGCCATTCTCGATAGTGTGGCTTAAAACACAGGAGCTGCTTGGTTAAAAGGGGGTCTGGATGGTTTCCAACAGGACACAGTCCAAATGCTAACAACTAAGTTTAACAAAAGAACTTGATATTTGGAGCTGACATCTTATCAATAGTATTCACAAGACTAATTGAAGTCAAGGACTAATTGGATGGATACTCTCTAGTTCATGGAAGCTGTCTGAAAATTCTTTTCAGGGCAACTGAATACATCTTATCAGTTCCTATCTATGATGGCTCACAAAAGATCAACAAGGTCATACATTTCTGTAAGGCCACTGTACTGACAAGCATTTGATGAGACATTATAATTAACTAGATGAAGCAATTCAACTCAAAAAAGAAAATACAAGTTCTTTGGTTTGGTTTCTGTTTTCTCCCCCAGTATTCTTTGATGGCTTTATTAAGAAACTCCAAAGTAACAAAATGTCTGCTGTGTCCATTGAGATCTTGAATCTGGTAACTTAAATAAATCGATCTTTTAGAGACAGAATGGCATGATATAGGTCATTAAATAAGAAATGTCTGATTTTGAATCAAAAGTGCAGTTTATTGTATCTCAAACAAGAATCAGTACAATTAATCAAAGCATGTGCCTAAACTATTGACACAGATTTGCCATCTTAATAGTAGCTTGTTTATGCCAGCAGCAAAGAAGCCTGGAGAGTGAGTGGTGATGACATTGCAAAAGGCATTTTCCACAGCTTGTTGAGAACTGATTATTTTCCTTGCAAGAATTGGTCCAAAGCCTTGAAGAAGTGGTAGTCAGTTGGCGCAAGGTCTGCTGAATACAGTGGATGACAGAGAGTTTTCATACCCAGGTTCTGTAGTTTGAGCAGTGTTGTTTTTTGTGTCATGTGGTCTTGCAAGAGGATTGGCCTGTCTCCATTGACCGAATCTTGACTGCTTAATTACAAGCATCCTCATCATTTCATTCAATTGGTTGCAGTAGACATCTGCTGTAATCGATTGACCAGGTTTCATGAAGCTGTAGTGGATAATACCAGTGCAGGATCACCAAAAAGACATCATTAGCTGTTTTTGATGAATACTTGGTTTTGGACTGTGTTTTGGTACATCATCTTTATCCAACCATTGTGCCAAACACTTGCAATTGTCAAAAAGAATCTATTTTTCGCCACATGTAACAATACAGTGCAGAAATGGTTTGCCTTTATACCATGACAGCAAAGAAAGACAAGCTTTAAGACAATTTCTTTTCTGATTCTTATTTAATTCATGTGGTACCCATCTGTCCAGCTTCTTTGCCTTGCCAATTTGTTGCAAATGGTCCAATATTGTTGGAATAGAACATCAAACCTTGCTGCTAATTCATGCATAAGTTGAGATGGATTCGCTTCCACTATAGCTTTCAGCTCATCATTATCCACCTTGGTCTCAGGTCACCCACATGGCTGATTTTCAAGATTAAAATCATCGGAATGGAACTTCTCAAACCATCGATGTACTGTGCATTCATTAGCCACATCCTTTCTGAACACTTCATTGATATTTTGAACTGTCTGCGCTACATTGGTTCCATGACAGAACTCACATACAAACACAACATGAATTTTTGACTTATCCATGGCTTCACAAAAATTGCTCTAAAAAATTTTTGAAAGATAATCACAAGCCAAAATGTGAGTTTGAGAGAATGAGGGTGTACCTTCACAATAAAAGAAAAAAAAAAAACACCCAAGAAGTGTCAAAGCTAAATGTCAGAGATATCAACTGTCAAACTTAGTACTTAAGGAAGTCGGACATTACATACTTAATACCCTTTAATATTACTGTACAAATATACAACTCTACAACCTTGTGAAATACAATTCCACCTTCTTAAGCCCATGTTTTCCCCTCTTTTTTGTGACAGAGACCTTTTTTGGGGAAGGTTCAAACTCCATAGGATTTAGAAGACCCAGGTAGGGCCTGTTGCAAGACTACAACACAGCTCAGACTCATAGAGATTGGGGGGGAGGCGAGGAACTGACTGCTGGGTCTTTTCTCTTCCAGAGATTACTAAAGATTAAAGTTAAATGTACTTTTATGTTGTCAGACTTAATTACTACAGAGTAAAACTGCTTACATTTGAATTCTGACAAGTGTCTATGTGTGTACACGTGTGTGTATATACATATGCTCATTAATTTGTTTAATTTTCCTTAAAAGGCTCTGTATACTTTAAAATAAAAATAAATTCTCCTGTGATTTAAGCTCACATCTTCTGAATCCTAGGTCAATACTCCACCCTCCCAATACCACAACAGACATGAAGCAGAGGCTCAAACCAAGGTCTCCAAACTGCCCCAGTTCAATGCTCTTGCTGAAGGCTATAGGATGTCATTCTATGAATGGACACCCCATAAAAAGCACTGCATGCCAATGGAGTACACTGAGCTGAAAAATGCTTCCAAAAGGCCAGTCATGTTGCTGGGGTCCAGCTCAGAGAGCACAGCTACTATCAAGAATAAAGAGAGTTCCAAGCTAGTTCCTAGTTCCTGGCTAGTTCCAAGCCTGCCTTCAAGCACACTGGGGCCAGTGTTTTCAGATCTGGTGTCTGTGCACACAGTCCTTATAAACAATCCATACTCAAATGGAAGATCTGTATTTCACCAACAGGGAAAACAGGCCAAGGTGACGAAAACTATTAAAGTATCCCAGTAATTGAGGGATCCTGTTTTACAAGAATTTAATCTATTTCTACTGCACTAAGTGGCAAGAGTGTGCCCAGGACATCTGCTGGGCTTGGGTGGGTGTCTTTCCTGCAGCATGGCTGTTTCCCACCAAAGTCCAGGCACCAGCAGTCTGTCTACACCTATAATGCTCTTAATCACCTAGAAAATTACCCTGCAAAATGGAAAATCCTAGAAGGTGGCTTAAAAAGCACACCGTAGTAAAATATGGGAGGATATTGGTAAAGGCTAAGCTGATAATTTAGAAGCTAAAAATAAAAATAACTTTATTACAATTCTGATCTGTCCTGTGTTAAGCCCACACCATATCACAAGAAGGGAACTTATTCTAGCCGAAATCTGATGGGCAGTGCTTGGACTTCAGATCAAGCAGACAAAAAGAGAGTTCATTCATAAAATGGATTCAGTGTCTTCATGTTTTGCAAATGTTTCCTATACAGAATTTTAGCCTTATTGACTACACTATATACCATCATGCTACGAAGTGCTGTTCTTTGGAAATGCAGCCTCTAACTATAAACCAGAATTAACGAGTTTATTTCTGTTAGTAACAAACTACTGAAACATTGCATTCTATGATATATTATGAAAGCAGCGTATTTCACAGTGGGAGTCTAATACTCTTGCTTTAGGAGCAAGATCATTTTACAACAAAATATATATTTTTATATTTTTTCATATTTGGAAACCTGCATTGATTTCCTAAATCCTCATGTAAGTGTGAGTGTGAGTGTGAGTGTGTGTGTGTGTGTGTGTGTATGTATCTTATTGACTTTTTAATGGGGGTGAGGTGAAGTAGGAGTGCAGGCAGAAAGGATAAGATCTATTGTTTACTAGGATAACAAGAAGAAAGGAAATTCAAAATGCAATTAATGGAAAAGCTGAAATGTACAATATCAAAGATGATTTTGATTTTTGTGTTTCCATATCATCTGGTCCTTAAATCAGGGTTATGGTTTTATTAACCACCTCTCTTGCTTTTTTCTTACTTCTTAAAATTGAGGATTCTTGGTTGTTGAAATTGAACTATGAATTAGAAGGCATAGATCAGGACAGAAAACCAAATAAAAGGACTGACGATGGGGTCAGGTCTTTGGGGCTTTGCTACTGCACCACACCAAGAAAGTGGAAATGCCATTGACTTTCTCAAAGTCTCAGTCTATTTGGGAGTCATTCCCAGTTGTTTTATGCAATTATTCATGATCTTCCAAAAGGTGAGCAATTTGCTTCAAGTGTGCCGTTAGGCCACTTGAAAGTCATGAATCATTTCATTTGAAAAATTTAAAATATGTGCCTATTACACAGAAAAGTCGACTTCCATTTTCTATTACTAGGAATGAAAGAAGTTGCAAGAGAAATACTCCCTTGATACTCTCTTGGACAAATGGATATTAGAAAATCTACAATAGTTAATCTGAGGAAATTGGTTTCTCCAAACCCCTCCTTTAGTTAACATTAATAAAAAATGAAGACAGTACTGAGTGAATTGCAAAGCCCCGGCTTCTGAGCTTCATCCCAGCATCATGTAATCTCTTACTCCATCTCCTCCTGGATGCCCTTGTTTGTCTTTAATATACAGATGCCAGATGACCTGCAAATAGCAAGATCTTGGGCTGACTGGCCATAGCAATCCACTCAACATCTCATGTCTGATCATGGCTCCTTAGATGTGTCCCTGTACATTCTAGTCATCAGTGGCTGAATATTGTGTATAATGATGTCTTTAACTGAAGTTACACAGTGCTCAAACAACTAGTCAAAATACAGGAAACAAGGCATCTAGAGATTTTTTTTCCACTGAAATCACAGTTGTTTTCATATCCCAGATATTGATCCAGCCTGTGTCTATATCATTAGAGAGCATAATGGTGATCAAATTCATATTTACTATTACTTGCTTATCATGAATACCAAGGTCTGAATGTTTGTATCCCCCCGAAAATTTATATGTTGAAATTCTCCCCCCAAGGTGATAATATTATAGGAGCCGGGGACTTTTAGAGGTGATTATGTCATGAGAGTTGAGCCCTCATGAATGAGATTAGTGCCCTTATGAGAAGAGGCCTTACCCCTTCCAATTTGTGAGATTAGAGTGAGAAGACAGCTTTCCAGGAGAAAATGGGCCCTCACCAGACAATGTTTCGGCTGGTGCCTTGATCCTTGAACTTCCCAGGCCCCAGAACTGCGAGAAATAAATTTCTGTTGTTTATAAGCCACCCAGTTTATAATATTTTGTTATGGTAGCCTGAACAGACTAAAACAATGGGAAATATGATTTCCCCCACTAACCTAACTACATATTACTATGAGTCAAGGTTGACAGTTTTAAGGAACAGGAGAGGGAACAAGATTAGCTCAGTACTGAAGCATTGCTTCCTTGTCAAATACCCATGAAGAGGCCTGGTCTGGAAACCCAAATACTCATGATTTGAATGATACTGACTTTGTAGAAGCTCTGCTGGTTGGATCATTCCACTCTGAAAAGAAAGCATACAAATAATTACTGTTCATGTTTCTACTGACAAATGATTATTCAGAATTCAATTTGTCTCCAAACACATAGCCCTCCCAGTTATGCAGTTTCACACCTTCCTGCCATAAATAATAGATAAAAAAGGAATCAACTAAATGTATTACAACATAACTTTTTGTTATTGTTGTTTTTTCATGGTTTAATGATGTTAGATAGGAAAGAGGGAAAAGTGAGAGAGAGGAGGACATGGATATTTGGATTAAAGAGGATTTTTCAAAAACGCTTACTTTGTAAGGTGAATCCTGGGGTCAGATGTTGGGATTCCTATTAGAAAGAACACATATAATACAAACATTAGTTAAATGATACACGGGGAGCAAGAGGTATATCTGTTATTGCTAAAGACATAACTTGACTGTTTGCAAACAGGAAACCACTGTTAATGATTCCATTAATTAGGCTTCTCTCTGTAGCTCTATTTCAAGGATACACGTTTGCTAGCCAAACCTGCTACAACATGATCATAATTGCCATTTTATCAGAATTATAAGTAAGACTGGTGTCTGTTTGGAAATGTGTGCAACATGGGAACAAATGACCCATATGTGTGGAATTCGAGTGTATAATTTCTCACTTAGCTAGGCAATGATGCCTCTAAGTAAGTAAAGGGGACTTGTTTTGAACAAACAAATGATAATTTTTTTGTAAAAGTGTAAACAGGACCATAATTAATAGATTTGCTTAGTTTTCCCCTTGCATAGAAAGAGCTCTAACTTTCTACCTTACTATGACACATGTGCAATAGATGCATCTCATTTTGTACAAAAGAAGTATTCTTAAAACTTCATTATAAATCTGGGGAAGTATAGGAAGCAATGTGAAACATTAGTGGAACACATTATTTAAAGGAATTTAAATTTGATTTGAAAGTCACCCTACACACAATTCATTTACTGTGTCAAGAAATCCACATTTGCACACACTGGGCTTGCTGGGAGTGTGGCACACATGTGTGGATGCTGACAAAACTTGCTGGCAGAAGCATTACAGTGATGTTCAGGGCATACAAGGCACCTTGTGGATGGAAGAGAGACTTAGTATATACTACAAAGCAAAGGTTCCAAAACTGGAGACCATGAATTCAAGTCAATACAAGAATTCGTTATATCAATCACTGCTACAAGTAATTTCTTTATTAAGCCTAATCTTGCCACCCTATACAGCAAAGCCAGGATCATAGCATAATTTATCTTTTAAAAAAGTAAGCAATGACTATAACACCATGCTTTAATTGAAAGTGAACTTTCCAATTTACTTAGCATGATTCTGTTGCCCAAGAGAATTGTCTTCTGGCAAGATCACCACTCTAGAAGACTACCACAAATTCAATGAGAGGCAGAAAAGTCCTCTTAGCTAAAGAGCTGTCGCAAAGCCCATGTGGTTTGCTGCTTAAAGGCTTCTGTACCCTGCCTGAGAGAGAACTGACTTTTGACAAAGAACTCTAAAAACTTGAATATTTGATTCTCACCCCTTAGTGAATCACAGATGGCAAGGAAGGGGAAGGACTTCTAGAGGCACAGGCACTGGAAACATTGACATGTGAAAACCAACAGCACTGGAATCCATGGAAAATGACACAGCAAAGTCAGAACTTAAAAAAGCACAAGACTGTATGGGCATTTACCAAAGAGGCAAGCATTCCTACCTGTCTTAATAGGCCCCAAATGCACAAGTGCAGCATAGCATATTACAGTACACTATAATAACTGATGCTCATAATACTATGTTATCAAGAAAGACTAAAACATGTTAAGTATAATCTTTAAAAGAAGTCAGAAAAATATTAATTACATTTCAAAATAATTTCTATTATATGGTTCACATGGAATGATAACCTTCAGTTATTCAAGAATTTCAATTATCCAGAATATCTCATTTCCCAGAGTGCCAAATAAGTTGTTAATCATTTGTATCTATGTAACTACATACCAGTATTTCTATGTGTTACTTTTAAATGATTGCATTACAAAGGTACAGGGTGCATTTGGCCTTGTATACCTTCAGGAAATTAAATGACGGGTTCCAAAGTCAATCCAACTAAATATCTAATTAGAGAGTGAAACACATAGTCAATCTTTGTACTGGTCCTATAAACCTGAGTTTTTAACCTTCATTGTAGTATTTTGGACTTTAGACCCAGTCAATCAGTTGTTCCAGGGCAACAGGGCAGTGATACATGAAGCAAACTGGAAGATTATGTTATTCATTGAATTTGAGTAACTGACATTATGTATTCTTGATACAGTATTTAGTATAATCTGGATAAGACATTTTTTAAAGCAGAAATCCAAACAAATGAAACACTTTTATATATCACCAAAGTTACTTTCCATACATACCTAACCCCCATTGGAAATAGCTTGATCTTGGAAAAAATCTGCATTGTTCATGCAGTAATTGTTAATGCACATAATACAAACATTTTTAAATGCCTGACTTTGATCTTTGCATTTCTTTCAGAGACATGTCATATATATAATTTTAGCAGTAGAATAGAATGATGCCAAATTGTTTTCACAAATTTACGTGAGGCTCTTTTAAATAATAGCTTTGACAATAATCCTACAATTAGGAGCTCCTGTAGGATCTAGATCCTAGAACAGGGGTTGGCTAACTTTTCCTGCAAAGGGCCAGATAGTAGATGCTTTGGGCATTCGAAGACATATCGTCTCTGTCATAATTGACTCTGCCATTGTAGTGTGAAAGCAGTCATGGACAATACCTAAATGAATGAGTGGTAGCTGGGTTCCAAGAAAGCTTGATTTATAGACACTGAAATTTGAATTCCACACTCATGTTCATATTATTCATAATAATACGGTATTTTTCTTTTGTAAAGGTTAACCATTTCAAAATGTAAAAACCTATGGACTTTAGTTTTCCAATCTCTGTTCTAGAGGATATTTACCTCCAGGAAGCCTTTACTAAACTTCCCCTGAACACATTATTACTCCCTCAATTATGCTTAGCACATACTTACTCTGGTCCTTGTGAGGTTTTCCATTCACTATGAAAAAACATGGCATTTCCAACTTGGGATTGATAAGCAAACTTAAGTAAGTTAACAATTTTTCAACTGTATTTGTTTCTATAAATGTACAGAATCATAGACTATTTGACCTGGAAAAAAACACTGGAATTTTATACTGTACATACACACACACACACACACACACACACACACACACACACACACCAGCCACAGTATAGATGGGGAAACTGAGGCTCAAAGGAACTTGAACAGGACCACACTCCTAACAAATGATAGAGCAGGGATTAAAAGCAGCTAGGATTGCAGCTGTTAAGACAGCACTCTTTCTACTGGGCAAGCTCTGTCATGGATGTAAGCAACTGATGCTTTCTGAGAGGATAGTGTCACTTAGGTCTCCTGGAAGCACTGAGTAAAGGGCAATCACCCAGATTACACGTCTTTATTGAGGATGGCCACATTTTGGAAGATACTATTTGAACTGGGGCATCTGTAAGTCTGTGTGATAAAACACACACTGAGCAATAGTATGACTCCCAGCTCCAGAACACCTGGACCGAAATACTGATTCCCTCATTTACTATGTGGGTGATCCAGAGCACATTACTGAACTACTATGTGCCTCAGTTTCCTCTTCTATAAATTAGTGATTGTAAAATTACCAATTGCTTTGGGTTGTAGTGAAGGTTGAATTATTTACTTTATGTTAAGTGCTTAGAATGAGGAAAGGCATATAGTACTATTACAAGTGTTGCTGATGTTGCTTTTGTTATTTAAAATGTACTTTTATTTCAAACCAACATTTTGGCAGGAATCAAATGAAATGAAAGAGTGGGCATGTCACTATCCTGGTTTTGCCATTTTACCCTACTTGCTTCTACCTTTACCAAGGGGTTGATGGAAGCACTGGTAACTGGCAGAAAATGCTAACTGTGCCTGATTACAAATTGTACACTTCCTACAAAAGCCCGTTTAAACAACCAGTTCTGTTGTACACACTTGTAAATGTCAAAATTATGACTTGCACAAATTATCTCTAAAATTGGGGAACCCAGCCGAAAACACTGCAATTGCTGTACAAGTGTTAGATTCAATACCTGAAATGGATGGATTGCTCCCTTTGTTGGAGATGCTAGGGAGAAGGATACCAAACCCATGGCAGCCTGAAGAGGGAGGGTGGGAATGCAGGAAGGAATAACACACATCCATACTGGGACTGTGAGGGTCGCTGCTCACATAATAATTCCGACCCCTTTCAAAGGTGAAAGAGGATAATTGAACATAGTTTAGACCAGTATTAGTGCCAAAATCATGATCCCAAAAGCTAAAGGATTTGATTGGATGTTTCCCCTTTTATAAATAAAGTCCAAACTCATTGGGGTGGCATCCATGGCTTTTCAAAGAGATGCACCTGCTTGCCTGGGGTTCATCTCTCTTCACTCCCCATCACCCAAACTCTGATCCAGCCACTTGAGACCTCCCAGAAGTATCGTTCACATCATAGTCTCTCTTCTCTTCATGATTTTGCTTATGCTGGTCTTCTGCATGGAGTGTTCTTCTTGTGAGTCCTTCACCACCTATGAGAGTCCTAATCATTCTTTAAATGTTGCCACTTTGGTTGTGAGCACTTCCTCAACTCCCCATGAGAGCGTCAGATACTTCTCTGAGCCTGGTATTCTTTATGAAGTTAGGGATGAAGAAAAGCCTTCTACATGTTTTGTGACCTACCTGTTTAGAGAGCTTTTCTCCATCCCTAACTTTAAGTCCATTGTATGCCCTCAGTAAATAGTTTCTAAATAAATGGATGGATGCAAGGAAGGAAGGAAAACATTATTTATTTTTCTTTTAAAGCATGTAAGAATAGCCATGTCTAAGCATTTTTAAAACTTACGGTGATAAAAAAAATTATTAGTAGGAGCAGATGAGAAAAAATTATATTGAGTGGTTGACAATAGAACTATAGAATGAAATGCTAGGTCGAAGTAATATGTTGGTTTGTAAAAATCTGTCTGCTTGTGAGCAAGGACTAGAAGGTGACATACAAAATGAAAATTGGTCCATTAGAGTGGATTATAGGTTTTTAAATTTAAAAACCTTTGATGATGTTGTTCTTTTTCTTTTTTATTTCAGCATAATATGGGGGTACAGATGTTTAGGTTACGTGTGTTGCCCTTGCCCCCCCTCCCCCCCTCAGTCCAAGTTTCAAATATGTCCATCCTATTGTGTGGTGCGCATTGCACTCTTCGTGTATGCATATACCCGTCCCCTCCCCCCTCCTCTTCCCTCCCCCCTGCCCAACATCCAATAGATATTATTCTTATATATGCACTTACGTGTTGATCAGTTAATACCAATTTGATGGTGAGTACATGTGGTGCTTGTTTTTCCATTCTTGTGACACCTCGCTTAGTAGAATGTGTTCTAGCCCTTTCCAGGAGTATATAAGAGGTGCTATATCACCATTGTTTCTTAAAGCTGAATAGTACCCCACGGTATACATACACCACAGTTTATTAATCCACTCATGTATTGATGGACACTTGGGTTATTTCCACATCTTTGTAATTGTGAATTGTGCTGCTATGAACATTCGAGTGCAGGTGTCTTCTTCATAGAGCGACTTTTGTTCTTTTGGGTAGATGCCCAGTAACGGGATTGCTGGGTCAAATGGTAGTTCTACTTGTATCTCATTGAGGTATCTCCATATTGGTTTCCACAGAGGTTGCACTAATTTGCAGTCCCACCAGCAGTGTATGAGTGTTCCTACCTCTCTGCATCCACGCCAACATTTGTTGTTTTGGGTCTTTTTGATAAAGGCCAGTCTCACTGGAGATAAGTGATATCTCACTGTGGTTTTGATGATTAGAGATGTTGAGCATTTTTTCATATGTTTTTTGGCCATTATTCTGTCTTCTTTTGCAAAGTTTCTGTTCATCTCCTTTGCCCACTTTTTGATAGGACTGTTCGATTTTTTCTTGTTGATTTTTCTGAGTTCTAAATAGATTCTGGTTATCAGCCCTCTGTTGGATTTGTAGCATGCAAAAATTTTCTCCCATTCTGTGGGTTGCCTGTTTGCTCTTGTCACAGTTTCTTTGGCTGTGCAGAAGCTTTTTAATTTGATCAGGTCCCATTTATTTATTTTTGTTGTTGCTATAATTGCCTTTGGGGTCTTCTTCATAAATTCTTTGCCTACGCCAATGTCTAGAAGAGAATTTCCAACTTCTTCCTCTAGAGTTCTAATAGTTTCACTCCTTAGGTTTAGATCTGTGATCCAGCGTGAATTGATTTTTGTGAGAGGTGAGAGGTGTGGATCCAGATTCAGTCTTCTACAT
>CAUYSK010037221.1:0-26582 GCA_963575035.1 Avahi laniger | reverse complement strand
GTGCGGATCCCTCATGAATAGCGCTGACTTTCTCGGTGGTGAGTGAGTTCTCACTCTCGCGAGACTGCGTTGGTTCTCGGAGGAATGGACCAGCTCCCAGAGAGGGGCTGTTACAGAGGAGGACACGCCCCGCGTTTGGTCCTTTTTGCACACGCAACTTCCCCTTTCACCTTTTCCGCCATGTTTGACGCAGCACAAAAGCCCTCACCAAGAGCGGAGCGGATGCCTGTGCTATGCATTCTGTATAGCCTGGAGAACTGTGGCCACATGAACCTCTTTTCTGTATACATTACCCAGCCTCAGGTATTCCTTTATAGCAACACAGAATGGACAGAGACACCCACCTTCTAGAATCCACCACATTCCTTGGCTCACGACTATCTTCTTCCATCTTCAAAGCCAACAGCAGAGACTCAAGGCGTTCTTATGTCACGTCCCTCTGACCCACTCGCTGGCCTTCCTCTTGCACATTTTCTTTAAAGATGGGGTCGGCTGGCCTTGAACTCCTGGGCTATAGTGAACCTCCTGCCTCAGTATCCCAAGACGCTGGGACTACAGGAGCACACCACCACGCCCAGCTTTCTGTTTTTAAGGGCTCATGTGATTCGATTGGATTTACCTTGATAATCTCCCCATCTCAAGGTCTTCAACAACAGTCACAGCAGCAAATCCTTTTTCCATGTAAGGTAATGTATTCACAGATGTTGGGGATTCAGGAATGAACGTTTGTGGAGGGGTGTTTTTCTGCCGACCACAGGACACACTGCCTTCCTGAGAGACATAGAATTCTGTACTTTTTTTTTTTTGAAAAGGGAAATCTGGAACAATTAAACTTATCTGAAACTCAATTTCCTCATCTATGAAAACTAATATGGGACATATTCCAGGTATCTGCTATGAGAATTAAGCGAGGTAATGCATATAAACAACAATTAGCCTTCAAAACCTCTAAACATGTGTTAATGCAAAACCTCTTAGTTATAGCCATGAATCTGCCAGTAGAGATTCATTCATCCTGCTTTGTTCTATATGGAACTTTTTATATGAGAAACAGTTATTGACCATGAGGAATAGTTCTAGAGAGCAGCGAATGTAAGAAATGGAAATATAAATGAAAATAAGTTGAGCAGACAAGAAAAGTTATTACTTCTTTATTTCATAATATGTCCATCTATAATGCCAGAGCATTTGCTTCCTCTTTATAAATTGCTGGATTTAATATTTTCATGTGCTGTTCAGAATCTTTGCATCTGTGATCATGTGAGATATTGGTGTGTGATCTTCTTTCTCTTTTCTTTATTTCTTTTCCCTTTTTTTGTTGATGATGGGATATAATATTTGTAAAGTTTTGGTATTAGAGTTATTCTACTCTTATAAAATGGGATGGAAAGTATTCATCCCTTCTCTGTTTTCTAGAAGAAATTGCATAAGAATTACAGAATTAGAGTACTTTTTTTTCTTAAATGTTTGATATAATTCACCAAATATGTCCCCACAGATTTTTTTGGAGGGGGAGATATTTTATTATAAAAATCTATTTATTAATTGATTTAGGGCTATCATATTTTCCACTTCTTCAGTGTCAGTTTGGATAGGTTTTATTGTTTTTTAATCAATTTGTCCATTTCATATAAATTATATTTGCTGCCATAAAGTCATTCATAATGTTCATTTTTATAATATCTATAAGATCCCTGGTAATACCCCTGGTTTGCTTCCCAATATGAAACAGTCTTGCTATGGGTTCTATACTTTGGCTTTGTTAATCTTCTCTGTAGTTTGTTTTCTATTACGTAGACTTTTGCTCTTGTTTTTATTTTTTCCCTTTTTCTTTCTGTGGGTTCAATTTGTTTTTGTTTTTCAAGCTTCTTAAAGTGGAAACTTAGATCTTGATTTTTATAATCTTTTTCTTATACTAGTACACCATTTCATGCAATAAATTGCCCTCTAACTACTGTTTAAGTTGCTGCTTACAAATTTTGATGTGCTGTACTTTTACTATGATTCAAGTATTTTCTAATTTCCCTTGTGATTTTGTCTCTGACATATGTATTATTTATAAGTGTCTTGTTTTATTTCCAAATATTTGGAGCTTTTTTAGCTATGCTAGAAGTGTTGATTTTTAATTTAAACCCCTTGTAAGAAAAGGACATATCTGTAAGATTATTTAGTGTTTGGAATTTATTTAGACTCATTTTCTGTCCTACCATATAGTCTATCTTGGATAATCTTCCTTGTGCATTTGAAAAGATGTGTTGGGTATAGTGTTTTGTAATTGTCGATTAAATCAATTTAGGTAATAGTGTTGTTTACACTTTATATATTGTTGATATTCTGTCTGTTTTTCTATCAATGAGTGATAAGCATTTAAATCTACAACTCTAATTGTGATTTTTTTCTACTTCTTTCACTTTGTTAGTTTTGCTTCATGTATTTTGAAGCTCTGAATTAAGTTTATATATATTTAAGATTGTTATGTACTAGTAATGACTATTTTATAATTATGAAAGAAATACTCCTTGTTTTGAAGTTACTTTATCAAGCCACATAAGAGTTTTTTAATCAGATTTCTTATTTTTAACCTCTTTATTATGGATCACTTTCATTCTTTTTATGATATTTTGTATTTGATGTGTCTCTTATGGCCAATACATAGTCTGGTGTTAATTTTTAATCAATCTGATAAAATCTCTGATTTAGTCCATTTAAATGTCGTATCATCATTGATATAGATGTTATTGCATTTAACATCTTACTATTTATTTTCTATTTGTTCCATGATTTTGTTGTTGTCGTTGTTGTTGTTGTTGTTGTTGTTCCTTCTTCCCTGCCCTCTTTAGATTAAATAATTTCTATCCAACTGTCTGCCAGTATACTCATCCCTTCTTCTGCAGTCTTTAATCTGTTGTCATGCTCATCCAAGGAATCTTTTATTTTAAATATTTTACATTGCAGTTCCAGAATTTCAATGTGACTTTTTTTATAATTTCAATTTCTCTGTTGAGTTTTTGCATCTATTCACTAATTTTGTCTTTTTTAATCTTGTATGTTTCAAGATATTTATAATATCTCTTTTTAATGTTTTTGTTTGCTATTTCTAACATTTTGGGTAATTGTGATCTATTTTTATTAATATTTTGTTGTTATCAACAAACAATATTGATAATGGGTCACAGTAGAAATTTATTTGCATGCTTAATAATCTTATATTGTATATGAGCATGGAAGAAGATATAGGAGTCTAGGTTATGTTGTCTTCGTTTAAAGAGTGTTGAATTATTTTTCTGGCAGTCAGTTAAATCATTGGTAGTTCTTTCTGGCCGATTTGACCCTTTAAACCTGCTCTCTTTTAGAGTTTTTATTGTACTAGGACAACACCCTTACCCTAAGGCATAGTAGTTATGCCAAAAGCAAGGCCTTCTTGGATATCTCTTCTGTGGCTGAGCCAGAAATCTAAAGTCATCCTGACCCATGAAAACTCTCATCTTTCATTTACCACTCAGTCCCACAGCAGCTACACTGTTCTGGACATTACAGAATTTCCCCTGCCCATGTGCAGCCCAGCCTTCAGTCAAGGATCTGAAGGAAAACTGCACGCAGACTTCAGGGCCCCCCTGTGAAGCCGATTCACTGTGCACTGGTTACCAGTTTAGCCCAGGGCATCTTGGGCTACAATTTTGACTACTTGCACAAGCCCAGTGAGACAGAACACACACAACTGGTTAAGCAAAGCAGCTTTATTACTCACAAATAGGCAGCAAGAGACAGCAGGAGTCTCCTATTCACATTGCACTGGTCCTACAAGGCTCAGAGTGGATAGAATCTTGTCTGTGATGTTCCGGTGGCACCGGCAGCTAAGAGACCCCAGAAATCATCCTGTCCTGGGTTTTATGCCCTGGGCAGGAATTGCAGTTTCTAGGGGGCAGGGGAACAGAGCCTCTCCTTATCTCAGGATGTTTTATTCCCAGCACATTCTGCAGCTGTTCTTGACAACTACAAGCAGAAAGGGGAGGGGGGTTGGTAACCTGGCTTGATCCAAGGACACCTGAACTATCCTGCACCCTCCACATGTTTCCCTTTGTATCACTGCCCTGACTCACAAATTCCAAATACATCGTGATTCTCAAACTCTTATCTCTTGTCTCCTCAATTCAGCAAGACGTTGTACTTTGCTTAGGCTCTATCTTCATCCATTCCAGTCTTAAACGTGTGCCTGGGCAGAAAGCCAGGGTAAACCTAGTGCTCACGTCATGTGTTTCTCTTCTTACCTGTTCCCAGGCCCTGTGGCCAGTTGTACTCTGCTTGAAAACTACGGCCTCCATATTTTGTCCAGGTTTAGAGTTATTTATTGTTGGAGAACGAGTCTGATTCCTGTTACTCTGTCACAACTCTCCTCTTCTTTATAATTTAATAGTAATACTTTCTTTTATTTAAAGTAGGACTCTATAGATTAAATACCAAATCAAATACTGTCTACCTTTTAAATTGCTGGTCCCTGGTACCTAGAACAGTGTCTGAAACACAGCATGCAATAAAATTTTTTCAATGAATTAATGATTTTTTCAGTGAAAAGTTCAGAAAACAAATAAACAAATGTAATAAGACAGGTGACCAAAGTTAGGAATACACTATCGAATTAAGAATATTCTTGAATAACTCATAGTGATATCTAAGAGAGAGCAGTGTACCTCCAGAAGAGTTCGCCGGCTTGTCTGAAGTCATATAAACTGACATCTAATGCAAACTTCAGCCTTGCAAGTTCTCAAAATTTATGTTGTCATCTCATTAGCATGCCAAGAAGGACCCAAATCTCAGTAGAAGGCTCACATTGGCAAAACTCATGAGGCTGAGCTCCAACCTAATAATATATTAATAGATTCAGAAATAAAACTGTCACTGGTAGCCATTTCTCTACCTTTTCATATGCCCAAAGAAGCCAAATCATAATAAAAAATTTAATTGTGAAGGATGAAATTAGAATATTAATTAAACATTTAATGGCATCTGGCTAAGGATCAACTTATTAAATGATCTGGTATAACTTTTATTACATATACTTGTCCATATTTACAATAGGACAAGGTTTTTTGAGTTTTTGTGTCATTTTCTGCTTTTTAATGTTTGCTGGCTCTGATTGTGAGTTTCTTTTGTAAATATAGGTCTGATGTTTCGCTTAAAATACAAAGCATTTTCTGAAACTATTTCATGTTTTTAAATGAAATTATATATTTTTATATCAATTCAATTATGTATTGATTATTTCTTTTAATAAATAATTTTGAATGATTTCTTCATGCTGTGTACTGGGGATTTGGTGGCAAATTGAACAATGGTCTCTATCTTATGAATCTCACAGTATAGCATGGGAAACAAAAGTTAACAGGCACCCAATATGATATTTTAAATGTTACTCAGTGTACTAGAAAGCCGTATCTGAAGGACACCTTAGCTTATTCTTGAGGGATTGGCAAAGTCTTTGCAGACAAGATGACCTGTGATGTAAACCTCAATGGACATGGACAGTAAGGATTAGATTAACGAAATTACTTTGATGAGATTAGAGTAGGAAGGGAAAAGTGTATCGAACAGGAGCTAAAGCTAAGTAAAAGATGCAGGATCATGGCATGTACACAGAACTATATGTATTTCTCTGTGACTAGAACTTAGGGTGTAAAAAAGATAGTGAGAAGAGATGAAGCGCATTATTTCAAAATTTAGCCAGTGAATAATCACAATGAAATTTGTGATTTCAAAGAAAGATACATACTGATTGTGATTTCCATGGAAAGATACATACTGACTAGAGGGTGTGTGATAAACTAAGAGGTTAGAGGCAGAAAAATCAAGAGAAACCTGAAGTCAGAGTCACCAGTTAGGAGGTTCTAATAATAATCTACATGACATAATTCTGGTCTGAATAAAAGTAATTACAGATTGTATGAAAAGAAAAAGACAGATGTAGGCTATACGAAAGAGGTTAAATTGAGAACATTTGATCATCAACTGTGTGTGAGGTGAGAAGGAAATTGGGCATCCTTGAGGATATGTGCCAAGGTTCTGGTTTAAGTCCCTGAGTTGATGGTGCCATTGAATAGGAAACATATGCAGGGAGGATCTTGGATGAAGATGATAAACGCAGCTGTGCCGTGACTATTTTGATGGGAAAGTCAATGACGATGTTTCCCACATTGTTGATTGATGTGAGCTAGTAGCTCAGGAAAGAGGCTGGACATGAGTTCTGAGAATCATCAGCATATTGATTGTATTTGGGGGTTGCAGTGATTTTCCAGGACATGGAATTTAAGGGGAGGAAGAAAAAGGATAAGCTGAGAAGAAATTGGAGATGCAATATCGGAAGATGTAAAAGGAAACTCAGGAGTTCAGGTGCCATCAAAGAGAATTACAGGCAAATCTCTACCATGCCTACTGTTGTAAATAGATAAAGTAACATATGGACTGAAAAAAAATGTTCACTGAATATAACATTAAGTCAATTTGAAAAAAATAAGTAAAATGTTGAATAAAACCATATTTAGTGTGTTGGGAAGAAAATGAGGTAGTGGAGATTAAGAGATCAAGTGTAGGAAACTTATAGACTTTATATCTGTAAGAAGAAAAGACATGAGTCAGTAGCTAGAGGAATATTTGAAGTCAAGAGAAGATTTTTCTTTTAATGATTGCTCGTAATGAAATTAAAATCTTTTAATGATATCAACATTTAACTCAGAAAACTATTGTTTTCTAAAATTGTAATGCTTCATTTTGTCTCCAGGTGCCAACAATATGTATGAAATACAGTTGGGAGTAAGGAAAAAGGAGTTCAGGAAAAATGTTGGAAAAGAAGATAGTAGAATAGGGGTGAGAAGGGGAAAACAGAAGAGGACAGAAAAGAGAATGCAAAGACTAGAACTCTAGTGAACACAATATTCACTGGGTAACAGAGGAAGTTAAACCAACACAGACAACTGCACAGAGAAATGGGACTAGGAGATCTGGTGCCCTGCAATCCTACGAAGAAGAGTATTTGAAAAAGAAGGGGCAGTGTTATCAGATGATACCAGGTTACAAGTCCAGATGGGACTCATAAGATTTCCTTTGTAATAATTTACCTGTGACAGGAGAAGAGAAATAGTCCATAACTGGAGAGTGAGACAGAATCTAAAGAAAGATTGCTAAAAATTATTTAAATCCAACTAAAGGGTGATTTCTTCCGAGAAAGTTTATTTGAAAAATCCATTAGAAATATATTTCCCTTCCCTCATGCTTTTGCAACACAACTACCATACAACAAAGCCATTTCACTTCTTGGGACTTAACCCAGAGAAATGAAGACTTACATTTACATAAAAAAAATCCTACACATAAATGCCCGTAGCAGCTTTATTTATAATGACCAAAAAATAATAAAAAGCTAGAAATAGCATGTATGTCCTTCAATGGATGCCTGGTTAAACAAATGATAGTATATCCATATCATTATCATGGTGTATTAATATAATACAGCAATGAAAAGAAACAAACTATTGATAAATGCATCAACCTGGATGAATCTCCAGAGAATTATGCTGTGTGAAAAGTTATCCCTAATAATATTTACTATGTGATTTCATTTATGTAGTATTCTTGAATTGAAAAAATTATAGCAATGAAGGACAGATTAGTGGTTCTTAGGGTTAAGGAGGAGTTAAGTGTGGGAGACATCTGAATATATTTATAAAAGGGCAACATGGGTTATACTTATTCTATATCTTGATCAACTAATGTCATTTCCTAGGTATGGTATTTCACTATAGTTTTTCAAGTTGTTAGATTGGTGGAAACTGGAAAAAAGGATACATGGGGATCTTTCTCGATTATTTCCTCTAAGTACATGTGACTGTAATTTTAACAAAATAAAGAAGTTTGATTTAAAATGCCTATAAGCCAAAACAAAAAACTACAATGTCAAAAGCTGTTGATAGAGCCTTAGTATTGAAGTCATATTTTCTTAGATATGATCCAAAGTCTTCCACTTTTTTAGCTATGTAAACTTTATCTGGCCGAGCATTCAATAACTGAAAATTGTCAAGATTATCATCATCACCATTGCAACCACCACCACTGAAATCCTTACGGAGTTCTTACTATTTGCCAGTCACTGTTCTAAACACTTTGCATATTTTAACACATTTAATGCTCTAAACAGCCCTATCAGGTAGGTATCATTATTATTTTCATTTTAAGACATAGAAAGGAAAAGTAATTCACTCAGGGCCACGTAATAACTAGATGAACATGAATTTAAGCCCAGGTAGTCTTCCACAAGATGTGATACCTGCCTCTAACATTTAATGGCACTCAAGACATAGGTAAAAAAGAAAAAAAAAGCCTCATACTATATGTCTAAATGTTCAGGAGTTATAGATCAAGCTAACAACTGTTTAAACATATATATATTTAATCCTTCTACTTTGACAAATACGCTTTGTAAACCACTTGGAAGATTACATTCGAATTTAAAATCCTCAGTATGTTCCATGCTATACATATGGCCTTCTTTCTTTCTCTTTCCCCCTGTGATTTGGTTCTACATGAGGCCTCCTTGTGGCTTTGGGTAGACACTCCAGGCTGAAAATTAAAGCCTGTCCACACTCGGGCCTAAGGGTATGAGTAGCAGTGAGTCAGTGCACTTTTGATTAATGGACTTGGGAAAGAGGTCTGTGTGAACTCGGGAAACATGGAGGTTTGGGGCAGAGAATCCCAGAACCCTGAGTAGCAGAAGCATGGTCTAGAGGAAGAGAGGAGAGGTTCCGAGGGGAATGGCTTCTTTGGCTGTGTGGAATACCCCTCACACTCTGAAGGGGCATGAATAAAAGAGACATAAAGCGAGATCCGCACTGGGGGTCCTCTTACTCTTAGGTCTAAATGTGACACCGACCTTATTTCAACAGGGATAATACCTCTCATAGTTGTGAAAACTACATGAAGTCCATCGTGTGTATTGTGCACGATATGTGCCGTGTGTTGCGTTAGATGGAAGACATAGTTTTTCTGTTACTATTTGCAGTGATATTTTAATATCAAATAGTATATTTTACAGTTATTGTTTATTTTCATGGTAGATGGACTGGAGGCTTTTACCAGATTTCTTAAAACTGAATTCAGTGAGGAAAACATTGAATTTTGGAAAGCCTGTGAAGATTTCAAGAAAAGCCAGGAACCTCAACAAATCATCCCTAAAGCAAAAGCAATCTATGAGAAATTTATACAGAATGATGCTCCACAAGAGGTACAGTAAAGATGATTGTAAAACTTTATAACTGTTTGAAAAATTTTTTAAGATAATAAGAATTTTATTTTTAAATATGTAAATGTTATTTTTCCAAACTTATTTTATAAATTGTGTCTATAATTGACATACAGTAATTGTCCCTGCTTAAGGGATACAGTGTCTACTGTTATGGGGTACATTGCATAATGATCAAATCAGGGTAGTTAGCATATGCATCACCTCAAAAATTTATCATTGCTTTGGTGGTGATAACATTCAATATCTACTTTTCTAGCTACCTTAAAATATACTATACATCATTATTAGCTATATTCACCCAACCATGTTATGTAACACCAAAACTTATTCTTCCTAATTATAACTTTGTGCCCATTGACTAACCTTTCCCCCATCCCTCTACCTCCTCCCCAGCTTCCGCTAACCACTGTTCACTCTCTGCTTCTATAAGATCAGCCTTTTTAGATTTCACATGAGTGAGGTCACACAGTATTTGTAGTTTTGCTCCTGGCTGATTTCACTCAGTGCCCTCCAGGTTTATCCATGTTGCCACAGATGATAGCGTTTGGTGTTTTAATAGCTGAATAGTGTTACATTATGTATATATACCACAATTTTTAATTCATTCATCCTTTGGTGGACATTGAGGTTGATTCCATCTCTTGGCTATTTTGAATAGTGCTGCTGTAAACATGGGAGTGTAGATATCTCCTCGACATACTGTTTAGATATATAGCCAGTAGTAGAATTGTTGGATCATCTGGTAGTCCTATTTTCATATGGTAGTCCTATTTTTATTTTTTTAGGAACCTTCAAACTGTTTCCCATATGGCTATACTAGTTTACAATCCCACCAACAGTGTATAAAAGTTCCCCTTTCTCTACATCCCTGCCAGTATTTGTTATTTTTTGTCTTCTTGATAATAGCCATTCTGACTGGGGTGAGGTGATATCTCATTGTGGTTTTGATTTGTATTTTCCTGATGGTTAGTGACGTTGAGGATTTTGTCAATATGGCATTTTTCCATTTGCATTTCTTCTTTTGAGAAATGTCTATTCGGGTCTAAATTTTTGAGACAATCTTCCTTCATCAAATCAATACCCCAATACATTCACCCAGAAAGTTTAGGATTTTGCTGATGCAAAAATGGTTGTTTATACAGATTTTTACATGTATGTAAACACAATACATTGTAAGATGTTATCATGAAATGAAAGGTTTAATTGAAATCACTCCTCAGAGTTATTTTCATTTGAGACTAAGAGTGAGTGCAATTAATTGCAAAGTTTAAATTCATTCACTTATCCATATTAATCACTTTAGCACAAGCAACCTCATGTAGAAACTAAAGATTTCTATACATGATGAAAGGCAAAAGATTTCAAGAAGTTTGTATCATGTACCATTTTTATTTTAGCTCATCTACCTATACACAGTTTTATTTGCCCAAAAGTGTTATTCCTCTACTTTAATATAGGTTAAAAGAAAATTTCATAATGGAAAGATGAGGTAAACCTACCTGGGCAATGTTTCAAGTAACAAAAAAAAAAAAAAAATAGTTGTTTTCTTTGACTCCAAACTCAATATGAGGTAATTGTGTGATTCAATTGCTGAAATGGTTATAAGACTAGCAAATACTACTTGACTGTCCTCATATGTTAATTAAATAGAGTGTCTGTGTTCCTATCACATGGTCCAAAAATAGTGCTTCTTCATTGAGGTAGTAGAACTGGTAGTCTGTCACCATTAAGAGTTTCATTTGCCTATAAATTAGTACTGTCTACAGGGTAGAAGTGGCTATGTGGATATCTTTCCACAAAAAATGATGGTCATTTTTCTCATTTCAGTGTTTCAGTCTGTTTTTTTCTCAAGGTATCATTCTGTCTTCCCCAAACCCAACCTTATACATACATTAAAAACAAAAGGCAGCTAGTTGTATGTCTTATTCATAAGGGGTAAGAAAAGGTCCCTACGTGAAAACCTACCCCCATCAGAATCTGGTATTTCAGCAGTGCTATAATACAAGACATTAAAGAATTTTATCTGTAAAAGACATTCATACTTTCGCACAGGTTTGCTTACAGGAAAGAATCATAATATAATGAAATAAGCACTGGGATAAATAGAAGCCCCATATTGAAATCCCAAATATGCCCCAAGCTCCTTGTTTCCCATAACCCAAATAATTTAACCTCTGTGAAATCTAATTCCCATTTTGAAAATGAGTGAGTTAACCTAATGATCTCTGTGATACTTACCATTGCAATATTCCATTATTCTAAATTAGCAGAGAGTAAGAAGGACCATAAGCATAGGAAGAGAAGAAAGAGCCAGATAAATGCTAATCCATAATAGATCATTGAATCCCTAGACGCATAAGAGGACCCAAGCATCCAGTACACTATGCCCCTTCCAACATTGTATCAGTCCTGTACTGACAATAATTACACTTTTTTTTCCTGTTTATCCAGGTTAACCTTGATTTTCACACCAAAGAAATCATTACTAAGAGTATCACCCAACCCACGCTCCACAGTTTTGATGCTGCACAAAGCAGAGTGTATCAGCTCATGGAACAAGACAGTTATACACGTTTCCTGAAATCTGACATATATTTAGACCTGATAGAAGGAAGACCTCAGAGACCAACAAATCTTAGGAGAAGATCACGCTCATTTACTTGCAATGAATTCCAAGATGTAAAATCAGATGTTGCCATTTGGTTCTAAAGAAAATTGATTTTGCTCATTTTGATGACAAACTTGTGCATCTGCTTCTAACATATAGCATGTTTATGTTAAGGAATGGTTACATCTTTTTTAAAATAAACTACATCATCTGAAAGGATTTTAAAAATGTAAATCAAAACTTTTTGCTAACAAAATACACACTGTATCTGCCAATATATTCTGTACAAATCTTTCATTTGACATTATTCCATTCATAATCAGAAAAACTTTTTTCTTAATTAAAAGGCAGTAGAGAAGTAATAAAAATGTTTTATAAGGTTGTGGAATTAAATAAAGGTTAAACTTTTGCAAAAATATCAATGGTTTGATCAAATATCTAGTTTGAATTTTTTTCTAGATGTAAATAGCATTAATATTCAGATATCCATATGTCCAGACAGCATTTTCCATAATGACGCATATTCTCTTTCTCTCAGTAATAGTGTAGAAATGATCCAGTTCTTACAATGGGAGAAGATGAACATGTGTTTTGGGTTACTTACCCTGGCTCAGGAATAGTGATATATCATTTCTAGTTACAAGTCAGCAACAGAAGCTTTTTTGAAAACACATTCATGTCTACAGAACTCTCGGGTTCAACATAACCTAGGTTGATGAGTGACAATGAGATCCACATTTGGACTCATTCCTGCATAGGTTTTACCCAGTTACATGGAGCACTACTGGCCACGGAAATGTGACCAGATTATACATAGTTCCAGGTTGGGACTGAGTGGATTATCTTCTCTCTGGCTAAGAGATCTTGCTACTAAAATATTAGGCAATCAGTAATGTGAATGATCACCAGAGGAGGCCTTACTCAGGAGTAATTAGGTCTCATGTTTGGATTTTTAGGGCTGCGGTAGAAATTAGAAATGAGAGGAGATGAAGAAGCAAGGTGCTTAAGGCCCTGACAATTTGGGCATCTGCCACATTGGTTCCTATTCAGAAAGTGTTCTCCCATTGATTACATTCTTGTTACAATCTCATTTAATACTATTTTATTCAAATAAGATTATCCAAATAAGTATATATGTTTCTATTTTAGGGAAATATTTAATTTTAAATGTGGATTACCTGCTCTGTAAATATCTGTATTTAAAGATGCCATAAATTTGACTTTGGGAACTGTTATAATTTTAGTTGAAATGTAAAATATAACTTTAGATCTTCCATAGTAATAAATACTTTAAATTTTCTCATTCATAGAGCTAAGTTTATTTAACTAGTAAAAGCTCTCAATGACTATTGATTACCCTTCCTGTTATCAAATAAGAAATAAATACATTTTCTTATTTTAGAATGATATTGGGATAGAAAGTATTAATTGAGGTATTGTGTCACTGATCTTAATGCTAAATCAGTTCCTTATACCTTTTTGAATGTGAAAACAAAATATGCATTTCAAGATCAACTAAGAAAGTGATTTTAAATTTTTCTTTGATTTCTATTTGCTTTTTCTGTGAAAGTCTCTTTTCGTAGAATTTAATTGTTTCATGCACAGAGTTAAGACTTGATACGAGTCTTCTGATTTCATCAGAAAAATCATGTGCTGGTATCACAAACATGTATCATACAGCTTTCCATTTGTAATACTTTTAAAAAGCATCTAATCTCTTGATTAAATTATGAAACATTGAGTGAGACAATTCAAATTCATACCAGGACTTCATGATGAAGTTAATGCCTACCTTCAAACAGCTTGCACTCTGTGGAGAAAAATAACATGGACAAATGCAGAAAACAAAAGTAATTGGAACAATGAAAGAAGTAAATTTGTACAGGCAGCGCTGTATGTTAGCTGAAAGAACGAAAAAATTCATAAATGGAGACTCGATGTGAGAGCCCCAAGGCCTGGGCTCCCACTGGGTGTCGATCCTCAGAAATATGCAACTCCTGGGGACCCGCACCCTCCACGTCATTTTTAAACACAGGGACGTGGGATGTCTAACTTCTGGTGCCATTTTCGGTCTCCACATTCACCGATTCTAAGTAAATCACCCGATACTCTTCAAAGCACCTCCTGATTGGTGGCTAAGCAAGGACAAGAGGCAAATAAGTATAATTATGAAAGGGAAAGAAACTTCAGACTAAAAATTAATATGGGACGTTGGTCTAAGAATAGGGAATAATTTTATAGGAAACTTAGAAATACATAAAAGGAAAGAAGCCACAGGAAATACAGTTGGAATTTTTTTTTGACCAGTCAAATGTATGGTGACAATATCTTTAAAGTATCAGAAGATAAATAGAGTCGGGTTTAAGTAGATAATTTGGGGCACCTTGAAGCCCATAAGCAACAGTCAGTATCTGGACTGTTTTACACATAATGAAAGGTCAATAAGGGATTGTGGAGTCAAATGAAATCAAAAGGAAGCCTTGTGAGGAAGGTTATGTAGTATTTCAGCAAAGAGTAAAGGCTTTAGAAATGCAGCATATTTTTATTGAATCCTGTCTCTGCCAATGATCAAGTGTACTATGTTGGGAAGGTTGCCTAAATATTCTGAACCTCAATTTTTCATTTATAATATTGGAATAAAACTTTTGCAGTGTTTTTATAATGATTAAATTTTAAAATATTTAAAGTGCCAAGTATAGATTAGTTGACTTTAGTATGTGGATGGGATTATGGAAATTATTTCCTGTATTTAAGTATCACATTTAATTATAATATAAATTTTTCTAATAACGTCTTGGTTACAAATCAAACAAACGTCCTTTGAGATTTTCTTGAATAAAATAGGGGACAGCTATTGCTCATATTAAATCTTTAGTAATTTTGCACTGCATAGAAAATTAAATGATATTTTAGTTAAGTAAAAAATGTGGAAACATTATAAACTTAAACATTCTTCTAAAGACAAAGCTAAAAAAAGTTAACATTTTAGTTGTGTGCAATGCAGCCCTGTTTTAGGAGGAAAAAAGACAAACCGTATTGAAGATATATTATATTTCCTCCTCCCCCCAATACTCAGACTTAGCTATGGCATTCACTAAATTTAAACACATTAAATTTATTTTCATTGTGCCATATTAACTGAACTTATATTTAATTTTTTTGTTCTTTAATTATCATCTATGATAAAAAAGAGGAAAAAATATCCTCAGAATTTTAACCACAAGTTTGTTCAGCTACATCATCTAAACCCTTTTCAACAATGAAAATAAAGGATAATATTTCTAAACCCTTCTTCTGTAACATGTTGAATGAATGAACAAATATTTAGTGAATGCTTTTATTTGACTAATACTGTTAGCTGCTGGACATTCGGGAGTGAATCTAACAGAGGGAGTAGGAGGAAGAGAAAGAAAAAGAAATTCTATTCGTGGTACATTTTCCAATAAAGTTTGCATCCAAAATATGCAGCTGAAAGCCATGCTTCTAACAGAACATTCCTTAGTATTTACTCCAAATAGCAAATCCATCAATGACTGATGATGTAGATGACCATTTGTCTTTTGAAGCTAGGAGTTAAGTAGCCAATTTTTTCATTTGTTAAAGAAAGACACAGAAGATTTATTAACTTGTACAATCTTTGGAATCTTTGGGTATCTTTTATAAAATAAAAGCAGGACTAAAAGCATATGCACACATAAAAGTATATTTTATTTCAAGTTTGGGGTTTTAGTTCCTTTAATTTTATCGTTTTTACCTTATAAATCAATCAATTGTAGCAGGATCCTTCAAAGAAAAAATATAACTTTTTAAGCAACATTTTAAAATTATATAATGAAAAACAATAAAAAATTAATAGCATAAGTAGTAAAACACTACATTTGAAAAATAAAAGAATCAATATGAACTGTGCTTTTTAAAAGATATAATTATTTTATAGTAAATACATATGCGTACTTGGAACCTTATCTACCAATTGAATTTTGTAAAGTAGAAATGAACCTTCTAGAAGTAATGAAATATTTTAAATATTAGGAATTTACTAAATACAATGGCATTAACTTTCAGATAGTTTGTTTACAGTCTCATCTCTGATTTATTTACTTGTAGCAAATAAATAATAATTTGGGAGAAAATGAATACTGAATCATTGTTAAATTTTGACCTACTTAAAAATGTCAAAATTCTTCTTATAAGACTGTTTATTACAGCAAGAAAGTAGATAAAAAACATTTGGAAAAATTGTCATCGACATGTAAAAACCAACAATAATCTTTTCAACACTTGAACTGTTGTTACATGCAAAGAAATTGGAATATTTAAATTTTAAATATGAACTCAAATGAGATCAAATCAGTATCAATGATATCAGGAATAAATTTATTTCATAGGCATTAACTGGGGATACTGTATATCTCATCTATTCTTAGCCATGATTCTCCTCTGTTCACTGTACAGAATAGTAGAAATGCAAAGATGAATAAAGTAATATAAAGTCTATTTTTGAAAATATTGCACCAAATGGTATTCTTATACAGGAAAATGCAAATCAGTTGTTTCAATATAACATGCAAAAGTTACATATATCTTGCCTTACATATGTCTAAAAAAATAGCAAGACAGTTTCACACAATGTAGCAAACAAAACAACAGAATCGTGCCATTGTGTCTTCACAATATGAGAATATTTTACAGTGTGGGATTAAGTGTTGAATTGTTACGTTTCCATTGAAACTTGCATTAAAAAGTCAATCTCTAGAAATCTTAACTGATCTCCTAGAATAGATAAATGGGATTACTCACATTCTAATGTGATTCATTAAAGGCTTCCTTTAAGTAGAAGCTCCCAGAAATGTATTTAGGTTTTATCCGTCGAAAATTACTTAACATAGATGCTTTGGAAGCAAATTTTTGATAGAATAGTGAAAGAATGTTAAAAGACATTGATAAATTAATATCAATCAAAAAACCAAATAATATGATAATGAGAAACCATGAAATAAATTCATTGGAAAAATCATGATTCATCCTATAAAATTATTTTTATTTGTATTTTCAACAAATATAACTCTTCTGAAATATAATAAACATATTTTCTACAAAAGTCACATGATCATGAAGGAAAAAATAATCTCTCAGTTTGGTCCCATTAATTTTTTTTTTTTGGTAATCAATTCGGGGTATATTTTCTTTTATTCTGTTTTTTGTCTGTTTTTTCTTTTCTCTGAGTGACTAATTTGCCAAGAATTTGTAAGTAAAAAAGTTTTTGAGGTGTTATACACACACACACACACACACACACACACATACATATCAATAACTTGATTTTTAAAAGGAAATAAATAATAGCTATAGTTATTCTTCAGTCTATTGAGCATATTTTTCCTGCTACACAATATAACTATTTCTTCCTCATTGAAGAAAGTCCGTGGGCAAATGTTTGGGGTGATGTAATAAGACACATTTATACTATTCAGAGAACTTTTGTTATAAAATCATAATTATAAATAACTGATAATAGTAATCAGAGAGAAACCAATAAAATGGTAATTATAGCACCTTTTAAAATCATGTGAAAAGAAGCATTATATTCATCACTGAATATTGCAAATGTTATTGATTGTATTTATTCCAGCAATTGTCAGTATCTTTCTGAGGGAAAAAGATATCATTTAATTTTCATTTTTATCATTTTTCATATAAAATCTCTGAAGCCCTGTAGAAACTTAAGAGTAACTTAGATAGGGAGCTCCATTTTCTGAGTCAGAAAATGCATCTCTAAAGCAGAATTAAGTAATTATTATAGCATCTATAATATTTCAAAGCTAATTTCCCAACAAATGATGGAGACATGACTAAATGATCTTTAAAATAACAGAAAAAGTAAGGGGAAATCTCTTAATTTTGAGGACATGTACATTGGCAATAAAAACAAGGTGTAAATTCTGGACAAAAAGTATACATTACAATAAAATGAAAATTATAATAATCCAAACTATAATCTCTACTTTAAGATTATATCATGGTTTTTACAAAGTACTACATTATAAACATATTAAAGAGAAACCATGATTAATTCTACATATCACATAAAGACAAAGAAAAACATACAAATAGCATAAATTGAAAAAGAAAAGACCTCTAATCTTTCAATCCAGAAATAAACATTTCAATATGTGTACATTTTCCTCTAATCTTTTAAAAAATCTACTTAAAACTTTATCAAATAACAGATTATGAATATCGATACTAATTGGCAGAGAAGTCTATTAATTACAAAAATTGAATTTTAATAATAGTGTTAATGCTTGAAAAAAAATTCTCTTAATTTTAAAACTATACCATATAGTATCATTATGAACTAGAACAATGGAGCCATGAATAAAATAAAGCCAAATCTCAAAACTAACAAGTGATAATATATTTAAGACAAATCATAGACAGAGTATATAAAAAAAATTGGATTACAATAAGTATGAAGATAAGGAATGAGGGAGAGTGAAGAAAGTCCAAAAGCAGACAGACAAAGAAGATAGATACAGTAATAGCTCTAAAAGGCAGTGTTTATTACAAATAGCACAGACCGTGGGTGTTTTGAGTAAAAAAGATAGGTAATATTTGAAATTGTCTACTCAAAGCATGATACTCCTCTGATAAGGGAAATCAACTCCATTACTGGCAACCTGAATTAGACAACATGTAGATTTCTTAACTTTTGTTCCATCATTGAACACTAGTTCTAGGAGGAGACTAGACATAATGCTCCATCAAGCCTTCACATGTTACAGGTCAGATTAAGGAAGTCATCTCTAGACTAATGTAGAACATCAACAAGGAAAGAATTTGGGTAAAAATGGGACTCAGATATCAACTAATATCGGTTATTTATTCATCTCCTCAACACTAATTCATTAGTACCTATGAAATATCAAGATTCTCTTCTAATAAAACAAAATATTAGGTGAATCTACCAAATACACCATCCTGCCACAGAAGTCATCTCATTTACTTTAATGGAAAATAAACCTTAATCAAAACTCAACATAAAACCAAATTCTTTCCTTGAAATTTCCTTTTGCTGATATTATACGTATTGGTGAATATATACATACATATTAATAATTGCTGAAAGAAGGGCAAACTACATTAAACTCAATTGTTTTGAATTTACTTTTATTTATAAAATGCTAAAGACACTACCATTTAATTGAATGGTAATCTTAGAGAAATAAAAATTTAGAGAATTTTATTTTATGATAGAAATGAAGTAAATTAATTATATTTATTGACGTAGTATTTGAATGTAAGTCATAATGCATAATATACAACAGTGTTAAAATTTTAGTCATATATGTACACGTAGATACTGTATACATAATTCCAGATGTTCAGATTTTGGGAAGAATTTAGATAATAATATGTTTTATATTAAAATTGCACATTTAATTTAATAAACAATTATGAAATTTTAAGTTAAGGAAGTTCCGTTTTTGGCTTTTATACTAAGCACATATGTCATATATTAAAGAATGAATTAATCTCTTAAATTCCTTTCTAAATATAAGCTTTCATTTTTAGATATTTGGATAAATAATTTTATAAGACTTAATTGACACTGCTAATTTATTCTTTTGTTCTATAAAATGTCTCATTACTTCTCTCTAATGTTTTATATATGCTATATATATCCATATATATAAAAAAGTATCTTGTATAACATTTGTTTGTTTCCAAGATTGTAATCCATCTATAAAATAAATGCTAGAATGACTAATACTGGTTAAAATGAACAATATCAAGATGAAAATTTAAATTATAAGTTTTGATCACAAGAGATTAATTTTTCCCAGTGTCATGGCTGACTCTGGCAAAGATGTAAAATGGGATGTTTGTTCAAATCTCTTCAGAGATTAAGTGATGATTTAGACTAGACTTGACATCAACAATAACAAAAAAAGGTTGAGATAGCAAATGTAAAATCACGATCACACATTTACAAGTTTTTAGCAAATATCTTCTTTTATAAAACTGTAATTGTACTATATAAAATATAGTATAGTATATAAGTATAGTATATAAAATAAAGAATTGTAAAAAAAAATCACAGCAAAATGATGAACATACAGAAAGAAATTTAGGCTTTGACAGAAATTCTGGGTAGGGTACAGGTGGGGGATCCTGGGAGAAGCAAAGAATTGATCCCTA
Source organism: Avahi laniger (assembly GCA_963575035.1). Taxonomy (NCBI): domain Eukaryota; kingdom Metazoa; phylum Chordata; class Mammalia; order Primates; family Indriidae; genus Avahi; species Avahi laniger. The sequence continues at coordinate 6,483 of CAUYSK010037221.1, read as the reverse complement.
TGAAAACGTCTTCAAATAGAAAAGAATTTTGTACATGCCTTAGTATGTTGTATGTAACTGACATCGTAGACTTTATTAAACCATTATTAAATCTGTTTATATTTTTGTTTCATAATCCCTTAAATCAAGCTTGACAGTTATACTACTTCATATGTTATTATGCTTTCTTTTACTTACTTTAAAACTAAAAATTTCTGAAAGAAACGCATTCTACTAAGTGAAGTATCCCAAGAATGGAAAAACAAGCACCACATGTACTCACCATCAAATTGGTTTAAACTGATCAACACATAAGTGCATATATAAGAATAACATTTACTGGATGTTGGGCAGGGGGGAGGGGGCAGGGGGGAGGAGGGGACGGGCATATGCACAAACGATGAGTGCTATGCGCACCTCCGGGGGATGGACTTGAGCGGGAGGGGGGGCAACGGCAACATACGTGACCTAAACATCTGTCCCCCCATAATATGCTGAAATAAAAAAAAAAAAGAACCCATTTGTTTTATTTTGGATTCAGTGAACAATTCTCTGTTCTTACGCATGTGGTTTTATGGACTTGGTTATTTTATCTCAAATATTTCATATTCCTAAAATAACTAATAGTCTGTTGAGATTATTCTAAAATCTATAAACTCTCTTTTTATAGGTGTGTTCCCTTCAAACCTGGCTCATAAGCAGTCATATTTCTGCGTGTGAGAATAAATGCCAAACTTCTATTTTTGATTCCATGAATGATGTTACATTCAAAAACACTTTAATATGAAAATTAAATCAAAATGTTTAGACAGAGGAGGTAACATTCATGCAATATAATTTCAGAGTTTTGAAAATAAGATACAATGTGAATTTAAAATGAATGACACATGGAAGGCCCCCAACTTTTTCCTTTCTTTACTGTACAAGACATCAGTGCCACCAGCCATCATATGGTTGGTTACATGTGTGAATTTCAGTAGGCAGTTGAGATTCTGTGAGAAAGTATACAATTCAGTCTTACTTTCCTCAAAAATCGTCAGAGATTTAAAACTTACTCTAAAAGCATTCTTAAACAAAATAGAAAATAATTGATTGTATATAACTAGATGTAAAAAACATATCTGCTTTGTTGTAAATGTTTAAGGTATTTTTCATTTCTTAATATGTAAATATATTATTGGAAGTACAAAATAAAGATTTTCAGAAATTTACAGAAACAAAGTATCTATGTCTTAATATGTACTTCACCAATTTCAACCAGTCTGGAAAAATGTCAAATATGCCTGTATAGGTATAAAAAACATCCCTATATCCTAAAGATATGAAGAGCTACTTGTACCATGTACTTTTTCATTTCTGCTCTATTCCAAATAATATTTTAAACATTAGTATTAATATTTCATTTTTATCCTGAGAAAAAAATTTTTAATGTTTAATCAGTTATCTAGATTTTTATTTCATTATGTACCATGATTAATAACTTGGAATGCTAAAGGCCTCTCTTAAATCTCAACAATGTAAGAGAAGAGATATTTTCTGAAAAAGATTTTCCTAAGCATATTCATTTTACAATTTAATTTCTTTCAGTGATGTAAAGGTCAGTGTGAGGCTATAAGAAAGTTAATTTGCATGAGGTATGCACATGGAATATGAAAATAATATAATATGAAATATTCATAATTCAAGCTTTTAAAGCCAACCTCGGAGTTAAAAAAGCAATTATTATAGGAAATGACTTAATAATTATAACAAACTTTTTCTTTCATGATGTCACACTAATATCTCATTTTGAGAGACATGAAGAGACAGTTCTTCAGTAGGATGACAAACTCCAAGAATTAGTAATCTTTTTGTATTCCCTCATTCATATGTTCATTGGCTTTAAAAAATGTTTATCAATGCCAAGTTTGTTAACCACTAACACAATTCTCTACGCAGGTCCACTAGTCAAGTAATTCCGAGTCAATTTTATGCTTATGCTAATTATCTCTTTATATCTTGCCAAATTTATACTAATATTTTTTATCCATAGAAATAAACACAAATTTCATTATTGGTTATGTTCCATGCTTATATATTTGTACAATATTGAAATTACATTCTTATTCACAATAGTGTGGAAGACATCTGTCAATCTGTTGCTTTTTTATCTTAAAATAAAATTATCTTAATAAAGGTGTTATTGAATTATAGTTTCTCTCAGGATCACTCAACTGATTCCTATTCTCTTCAAATCAAAATAACTACATTTCTTAATAAAGAAATCAGATTTTCTAGAACCACACTGAGCATATAAAAGAATTTCTTGAAATTTCATGATGAATTCTACAAAATACAATTTAGGGACATGACCCTGTTTCTCTTCTGGTCTGAATTGCCGTAGTATCTGGAGAAGAGCAATGCAGGGTGTGTCCTGCTCTCACGTTTCTCCCTGTAACATTTGGGTCTTGGGCACTACGTGTCTTACAATGCCTCTTTCCCTGCTGCGGCTTCCTCTCTCTTTCCGCAGACAGCTCCATCCCCTGGAGAAGCCCTGACTTGGAGTCCAATTCTTAGCTGCTTGTTGGGCTTTGAAGTCTCTGTCTAGATGGAAAAAAAAGGGCGACCATCAGTATTTGGAGGGAGAGCACAAGGTGACAGAAGTCAGGGGAAAGAAACAGGACTGTGTCTACCTCACAGTCAGTCCTCAGGGAACGAGAAGATATTGCCCAGATTTTTTTTTTGGAGGAACCCAAATCAAGCTTTGAAAGACAACAAAGTTTATTCTTACATGATTGTAGTTCTTTTCCATGAGGCCAAAGTCAGGTTATTCCACGAAATCCAACCTGGGTTGAATGCTTTTCATCCCCCAAGTCCTTTCCCGAATATGAAGGGGATTCTACCCAATGGTGACTGATCATTCTGTTTTAGTTTTTATGAGCGTTATAAGATTTTGTCTTTTTCTTTTTTCTTCTGTGATTTCTTAGTCAATACAATGAGAGAAGGAGCAGTGCTACAACGGCTGCTGCTAAACAGAAGTTACTCTGAATGTGAAGTCCTTTCTCAATTTGATTTTGTACTTCTCTGAGATGTACACTATCCTTGAGTAGTTCTAACATAAAACAGTAACAGAGCTAGTCGATTAAATGTATGTATTCATGTTCTTTTGATTATTCTGGACTATTTTCTAATAATCCTAAATAATAGTCAAATTAAAACTATATTTATTGAGCATATATGTTAAGCATATATGTTAAGCATATTATCCTATCGTTGCCACTTACCAGCATTTTGACCCTGATAACAACTTAATCTTTTTGTGTCTCACTTTAACTATAAAATAGGCTATAATAATGTTACCTCTCTTACATAGTTTCTACAGGATTAACTGAGCTAAAGTATCTAAAAATTTTACAAGAATGTCTGGCACATAATAAGCACTCAACACATATTAGTTGTTATTCCATGAAACAGGGCAGCTTTCAGATAGCCGAACTACAGGTGGAGGAGAATTTTTAATTCTCTCTCATACCTATTTCTAATAGGAAATAACACTGAAGAGACAGTAACAATATCCAAATGGAATTTTTCTTGATTTTGCCTTCATGTGTGTGTGTGTGTGTGTGTGTGTGTGTGTGTGTGTCCCTATTTCTTGTGGTAGGAACAGTTCTAAGATGGCCCCCAAACTTCTCAATATTCTTGCTTCCTGTTGTATAAGACTTACAGAACCTTATGTCTTTGAATGTGGGTATGACCTGTGCCTTTGTGGGTAGTCACTCCCTTGGTCAGGTTATATGATACAGCAAACTGTGACGGCATATTCAGCCCTGTAGTTACACAGCCCCAGCCAATACCTTGATTTTAGCCTGGGGAGACCCTGAGCAGAGAACCCAGTTGACCCGTGCCCAGTGCCCTGACTGACCGCTAAGTTTATGGTAATTGGTTACACAATAATAAAAAAATAAAAGCTAATAAATTTCTTTAAACCTCTAAATCCTTTATGTGTACACCTTTTATGGCAGTCATAATCTGACATTAAGTCAGGTATTAAATATTTATTAAACAACTATTACATATGAGACATACATAAGAAGTGGTGAGAGTACATAAACTGAAAAATTAGACATGATTGACAACTCCTTTTTAAAATGTTACTCCCCAAATTGATCAAATATATCAAATAATTTCAGACTAATGCAAAGTTCAATGGGACCATTGATCTGACTACACACTTTGAGGCAGACGAAGGTAGCAATAGATTTTTTTTTTTGGTTATTTATTCAATGTTAGGTCATTTATTCCCATAGAGAAAATTCTTTTTGCAATGACATTTTTAGAGAGAAGATTTGTTTCATTTTTCACAGAGTTACTGTGAACCCGTACAAAGATATTAAAAATGCACTTTAAGCCTCCTGAAGGAAGCGTGCCTTGAAAATGCAAAAAAGGATTGCTATCAACAAAGCCATTTTAATGATCTTACTTATAGAATCACTCTCCTCCACATATACTGCCATGTTGTCCTATTTACTTAAAAACCAACTTTATTAGTTACTTTATCAGATCAAATATCTTTTTTCATCTTTTTAAATATGCTAGGTAATGATTAGTGCTTAAAAATGAATAATAAATGACATATTTTATAGCATAATTTTAACCTTAATTTCAACAGGTGTCAGACTCATAGTTGATTATGGTTTCATAATCTCAAGTAATAAATTAAAATACAAACTTATATTTGATCTTAGCTTTAATATTCAGATTTAGAATTCCCCCAGACAGAAATGTCAGTCTGTGGTACTGCCTAATGAAATCATTATTATTACTTTACCACCAATTTCTATAGATCTCCAAAAGAGACAGTTGTTATATTGAAATTCGTATTTCTGCTTTCTGCTACACCTAAGGAGTCTAAGAAACAAAATCCTTGAGTTGAGCTGCAATTAGGGATGGAAAAAAATGAGAATAAAGAATAGACACACACCTTTTCAAAAAACCCACCTTACTATGCCTTGATTTTAAAAAGAACATTGGTAAAACTCTTGCCTTTCGTATCACTCATATACACAGCCATCTGTCTTTAGCTTGAAGCAGAATAGTAAAATGTCAACGAGAAGCTACTATTGGCGTTATGGAGTGAATCTAAACCAGAAAGCATTTGACATTTCTAGAAACATCTATTGCCACTATGATTTGTAGATTGATGCACAGTAAAACCTTTTATAAGCAGCTTACATGACACTAAGTATTTGAAATTCTTAACAACTCCTTAATGCACATTAAAATTATTAATATTTTAAATAATTCTATGACTTCTGAGAACAAATATAAACAGACATTATTTAAAAGTGCAAATATCTTTCAGGTAATGGCCTATGTTGCCTCTAGCCTTTCTCTTTTATTATTTTTTTTACTTTTATTTTTTAATTTTTAATTTTTATTTTCTTATTTCAGCATATTACAGGGGTAAAAATGTTTAGGTTACATATATTGCCTTATCCCTGCCCGAATCAAAGCTTCAACTGTGTCCATCCCTCAGACACTGCTCACACCACACATTAGGTATGAATATACACATCCCATCAGCCACCTCCGACCTGCCAGAAACTCAATGAAAGTAACTACAATATATGCACATAAGTGTTGATCAATTAATAACAATTTGAGAGTGAGTACATGTGGTGCTTGTTTTTCCATTCTTGTGGTACTTCATTTAGTAGAATGGGCTCCGGCTCCATCCAGGATAATACAAGAGGTGCTACGACACCATTGTTTTTTGTGGCTGAGTAGTAATTCATCATATACATATGCCACATTTTATTAATGCACTCATATATTGATCAGCACCTGGGTTGTTTTCACATCTGTGCAACTATGAATTGTGCTACTATAAACGTTCAAGTGCAGAAGTCTTTTCATAGAACGTCTTTGTGTCTTCTGGGTAAATACACAGTAGTGGAATTGCTGGATCAAATAGTAGCTCTACCTTTAGCTCTGTGAGATATCTTCATATTACTTTCCTAGAGTTTGAACTAGTTTGCAGTACCAGCCAGCAGTGTATGAGCATTTCAATCTTTCTGAATGCATGCCAACATTTGTTGTTTTGTGACTTTTTGATAAATTCCATTCTCACTGGAGTTAAGTGATATCTCATTATGGTTGTGATTTGCATTTCCCTGATGATTAGAGATGTTGAGCATTTTTCATATGTTTCCTGGCCACTAGTCTGTCTTATTCTGAAAAGTATCTATTCATGTCCTTTGATCAATTTTTAATAGGGTTGTTTGATATTTTTTCTTGCTGATTTTCCTGAGTTCTATACAGATTCTAGTTATCATCCCTTTATCCGCTGTGTAGTATGTGAATATAGTCCCCCATTCTGTTGGTTGTCTGTTTGCTCTCATGATAGTTTCCTTGGCTGTGCAGAAGCTTTTTAATTTGATCAGGTCCCATTTATTTATTTTTGTTGTTGCTGTGATTGCCTTTGGCATCTTCATAAATTCTTTGCCTAGGCCAATGTCTATAAGA
>CAUYSK010037217.1:0-12587 GCA_963575035.1 Avahi laniger | reverse complement strand
AGCTAAAAATACATATAGCAAAAATTAGCCGGGCATAGTGGCACATGCCTGTAGTCCCAGCTACTTGGGAGGCTGAGGCAGTAGGATCGCTTGAGCCCAGGAGTTTGAGGTTGCTGTGAGCTAGGCTGACGCCACGGCACTCGCCCCAGGCAAGAAAGTGAGACTCTGTCTCAACGAAAAAAAAAAAAAAAAACAACAACTCCCCATTCCCCTCTTCCTCTGGTCCCTGGCAACCGCATTCTTTCTTTCTTTCTTTTTTAATTGGGTCAGCAGCAGTGTCTTTTTATTTTATTTATTTTTCATTTTTTAGAGACAGGGTCTTGCTCTGTTGCCCAGGCTGGAGTGCAGTGGCACAATCATAGCTCACTGTAACCTTGAACTCCGAGGCTCAAATGATCCTCCCACCTCAGCCTCTGAAGTAGCTGGGACTACAGCCACAAGCCACCATGCTCAGCTAATTTTTTTATTTTTGTAGAGATGGGGTCTCACTATGTTGCTCAGGCTGGTCTCAAACTCTTAGCTCTGAACAATCCTCCCACCCTGGCCTCACAAAGCCCCACTGGGATTGTAGGCATGAGCCATGGTGCCTGGCCCACATTCTAACTTTCTATCTCTATGAATTGAAATACCTCACATAAGCAGAATCATACATTTTTTTCTGTCTGGCTTTTTTCACTTAGCATAACATCCTCAAGTTTCACCCATGTTGTAGCATGTGTCAGAATTTCCTTTCTAAAGCTGAAGAATATTCCATTGCATGTACATACCATATTTTGTTTATCCATTTATCCACGGATAAACACCTTGGGTTGCTTCTGCCTTTTGGATATTGTGAATAATGCTGCTATAAATGTGAGTGTACAAATATCTCTTTGAGACTTTGCTTTAATTCTTTTGGGTATATACCCAGAAGTGAAATTGTGGGATCATATGGGCATTCTATTTTTAATTTTTTGAGAAATTGTCATTGTGTTTTCCATCATGATTGTGCTATTTTACACTCCCACCAACAGTGCACAGATTTCAATTTCTCCATATACTCACCAATAATTGTTATTTTCTTTTTTGCTAATATTAATAGTATCCATCTTTATGGGTATGAAGTGAAATTTCATTGTGGTTTTCATTTGCATTTCCCTAATGCTTAGTGATGTTGAGCATCTTTTAATGTGCTGATTGGTTATTTGTATATCTTCTGTAAAGAAATGTTTATTCAAGTCTCTTGCCCATTTCTTAATTGAGATGTTTGGTTTTTTGTGGAATGATTTTTATACCCATGTTTAAGTCTGAAAGCTCTTTCAAAAAATATAAAACAAATATTCTAAGTGAAAAAGAAGCATTATGTCACAGATTAAGTGAAGGTATTTTTTTCTTCTTAGTGGTAGGTAAAATAACATTGGACTTTATAATTGATGACATTTTAGATTCAATTAAATAATTAATATGTAATGAGAGGATGATTGAATGAACTGTTGTCAAATGTACTGAAATAATTTTAAAATACTTCCATAAATAAATGTTGAACACGTAAGAATGTAGGACTTAAAATATACTTAAATAAGGGATTATTTGGAATCCAAATGTGGTGGTAAATGAATTCAAATAGTTGAATTTTGAGTAGCAAGTCATAATTTTACTTCAGCAAGTAGGAATCTGGGATAATACCAAAAACTGGAAAGAACAGGAGACAGTATACCAGTATGCATTTGTTTTCAAGTTGTTTAAAAAAAAAAAAAAGCCCATCCTGCACAGGGAAAAAAACTGGCAGGCGGGGGGAGGGGGACGCCATCTCCTCGGTGAAAGGAGATCACATACAGTCCCAATCGTTTTCCACTTCTCACCCAAAAGCATCAAATTATATCTAGCAGAGCTGACCTCAGGAGTACAGCTGTTATTATTGCAGAAACTCCTTAGACTGAACTGACCCTTCTATCCTTTCTACTCCTTTGTCCCTGATGCCTGAAATTCCTTTCACTGAATAAAAAGTCTCTTAATTCACAATGAGATAACACTTAAAATACAATTGCCTGATTGCAGTAATCACTTGTAATGGTCAGAGTCCTTACTTGTAGACAACAGTGCCTACTCTAGCTTAGATTAGGCAGACAGGGATTTATCAAGGAATATTTGATAGCTACAGGATCTCCAGGAGAACCAGCTAACTAGGCTTGTGTATGCATAGAGCCACGACAGTGAAACCAGAAAAAATTCCCAGTTACTGTCCACAGCCTGCCAACTGTGATGTCACAAAGTCTGCCTTGACTGCTTTGGGGGGAACCTGCTTGGGGGAACCTGACACTTCTGCCACTGTGCTTGCTGGAAGGCCCAGTTCTCCAGAAGGAGCATTCTGTAGTTCACTTCTACATCCAGGCGTGCAGGGGGATGTTTGATTGGGAGGTTCTAGGTCACATGCCTACAGCATAGCTGCAAAGGAGTCTAGAAAAGGTCATTTTCCACATTCTCATCTCTGTGACATAAGAAGGCAAATAAAAGGGGTTGAAATAGGGAATGTGGGTTGGGCGGCAAATTTGACAGTAGCTGCCAAACCCCTGGACCAAAACTTAAGCTGAAATATAAACAATGAATCAGTAAGTATAAATAGCTAACTTTGTATCTTTTCCAACTTCAGTAAGACAAGGTCCCCAGAAGAGACTGGGGCTTCTTTGGGCATCTGAAGTCAAGGAGGGCATCTGAGAACACATTCTCAGAGGAAGGAAAGAAACCAGGCAAGGCAGGAAACTGAGGCTGGAGCAGACAAAACTCCCCAGTTTATCACTTATGACTAGGAAGGCCTGGTTAACAAGATAGGACAAACAGGAGTTCTCATCATTTTCATATGTAGCTCTGCTGAGCCTGCATTATGAAAGGTTTTCTCTGTGTTTTTAAGGGAAAAGACTTACTTATACATTGACTTCATTCCCATAGGATTCATTGAATGATTACAGTATATGATTGTATTACAATAGACATACTGGCTGGAAAGATTTTGTCCTAAAAATCTCTGATAATTTATAATGTTTGGGCTCCATGAAGCCAGGTATCAAAGACATCTGTAGAGGTCAGCTCACATCCACCTTTCAGACCTGTCACATGATTTGACTTCCAGAGAGATAGCTGACAACTTTGTCAACTTAATTGAGGTATAATTTATATGAAATAAAATGCTTCCACGTTAAGTATATGGTTTTGATAAATGTATGCACTCATGTGATCACTGCCACCATTATGAATAGGCAACATGGGTTCCTAGGAAGAGGAGCCCAAAGAGCAAATATGTATAATGTGTCTCCTTCATTTTCCCAGCCAGTACATAAAATAGATTCAATTGTCATGGATATTAGGTTCAGTGAAGAGGAACACACCAGGCCACCACAGAAATATCATCATTCTTGCTTGGCAAGCTTTCTCCTGACTGTAGTTGGCCTGCATGCAGCTATCTTGGGCTTCCTCGAAGCATGGCAGTTTCAAGGCAGTTGAACTTCTTATATGGCAGCTCCAACAGCGACCATTCCAAGAGCCCCAGACAGAATCTGCAAGGCTTCTTATGACCTAACCTCAAAAGCCCCACGATGTCACTTCTGCTGCATTCCACTGCTCACGCAAGTCCATGGGGCCAGCCAGGAAGAGGAATTAGGCTCCACCTCTTAATGGGTGTTGTTGCATGTGTATACAAGAAGGGAAACAATTGACAGGGGCTGTCTTTGGAGACTCTCTACCACAACAGACCATTAATGGCTTAACGAATCACTGGGAAGGCTGAAGAAACAGACGTAGCCACACATCACAAAACTGGACCTTCAAAGGATCTGTTGCATTTTGTTCAAAGAGAACACCACTTGCCAAAGTGGGAAGCTTCTCTACAGCTGCCAGCTCCAGAAACATGTCCTTTGCCACAGTCAGGATGTTACAGTGGTCAGAAAGCAGCCACCATCAGGAAACTACCATGATCAGAATTCCCCATTAGAGCTGCCAGTTTCTGAACCAAGCTACCCTCTAGCAAAAAATCTCCCCCAGCAAAATGGATGTCAGGTGCTGTGCCTCGATCCCCTGGGACCTCTGCTGACACCACCATGAGCAAGCTTGCAACCCCAGCAGCAGCAACACTGCCACACCTGCTTCCCACTCTCCAAGTCTCCTACAAGTACATCTGATTGGTAGGACCTACCTAAATCACAACAGAACTCTAGCTGCAAGGGAGTCTGGAAAATGTAGTGTTTAGCTTTCCAGGCTCTGCAGTGTAGCAAGACATACCAGAAGGGGCTAGAATGGATGCTTTAGTACCATTCTACCATATCCACTGCAAATATCTACCAGTACTGTTCCTGGAATACATTTGAGAAGGATTGTTCTCAACAGGGAAACCAAATCCAAAGGTGATTTTGTGAGTCTAAACCACTAAAATCTACCTCACTGAATCTTGTCTGTAGGGACCTATCCATGTTATTCCCCAACAGAGGCCAATCCAGGGTCTCCATCAATAATGAAAAATCATACTTTCTCCAGGCAAAAACCCACCAAAGCAAGTCTTGGCTGTAGACCTTATACAGACATATAAGGCCCATAACATCTCCTGTGTTTGCTGCTACTTGGACTTGGCTATACTTGAACTTTTCATTTCAATGGATTGTTTTTCTAATTTTGCATCCTTTTTAAATGGTCAGCATGCCACTCTGTCCTCTCTGACGTCCCCCATTACTCTGTGACTTGATATACTAAATGTTTACTTCTGTTACTGATTGATGAGATTTACTCAGGCCCCAGGTGTCTGTCTGTGACAGCTTGTGAGCTTTGTCCTCCATTTCCTCAATAAAAAAATGAGGAAACCAAACAACTACCAATCCTAACAGCTTTTATCCAATTCTCAAGCTTTTGTCCACTTTTGCTATTCCTATCACTGTCTGCTGTGTCATCAGCAGAGTGCTTTGGTGACAATCAGATTTTGATGGATCAAACCAACAAAAACATATTAAAGGAGATTGCAATAACTCCAGCCCTAAATCCAAGCAGATAAGGATGATATTACTCAAGAACTTACCCAAAGTGACAGAAACTGAACTCATCCAAAGGAAAGACTCTTTAGCAATCAGCAGCCCAGATTTCAAGTCTATCTGCTTTTGGTAGTGGGGTTATATATTTATTTCAAAATTGTCTGGACATCTCTGGCTCCTCAAGGCAGCTCCCTTTAAATCTCTGTGAACAACACAGTGCCATCATTTGCCTTGATCCACTGATGTTTTCCATTTCCTCAGGCCAGTCCAGCCATTGACACAAAAACTAACATTTGGTGACAGATGGCTCTGTGAGCTTCTGGTAAGGCCATATCTCACTTTTGGAATGCTAGTGATAACCGAGTTCCCCTGGAACCTTATTTATTATACTATTATTGTGCACAAACTCATTAGATGTAAAACACTCTGCCATTCAACTTAGTCTTCCTCTGCCCCAGCTGTTCTGCTGGCAGCGCAAAGATGACAACAGATGACACTGATGGACAGCCCAACTGCTATCTCTTGCCTTCCCAAATTTAAAGTCGGGTGCTACTTGAGTGAGGGAATGTGCCAGAGAAAAGAGCTAGAAGCCATTCTGCTGCATCCTGTGGTTTAATCACCATGGTAGTTCACTAAATGGTATTCGTAGGGTCTAGCCAGACAGGCCTTCCTGGCACTATCAAACACACTCATGGCCACTGTATGAAATCAACCCAAATCAGACTGCATCCTCCCTCTAGTTCCACGAGAATGCTGTCTGTCCTGCATTCTGGTCCCAATTCTTGCTGAGGACCAGTTTTTCTGCCCTTTTCAGATTTGCCTGCATCCAGTCTCAATGCACAAACAGTTCTCATAGGCATTTTTGCAACAATACAAAAAGTAGCACTTTATTCAATCACTGGTTTAACAGGAGCATTCATTCTGAGTGCTTGCTATGCCCCAGGCACTATATCAGGCCAGATGTACAGAGAGATGAGTTTGGAGGGATGAGTTTGGCATGGTCCCTGCCCTCAAGGACTTCTCTGTCTTGTCAGGAAAAACCAGATCATCTCAAGGTGAATTGTTTAGGGGGATCTTTCACCTGCCGTGACAAATAGGCCCCAAAATATGGTGGCTTAGAAAATACAGAAGTTTATTTTGCTCTCATTAACAGACCCAAGTTTGGCAGGTGGCTCTGCTCCACATGTTCAGAAACTCAGGTCCCTTCCGTTTTCTTCCTCTGCCGTCCCGAGGGTATCATCCTGGTCTGCATGGCCAAGGTGGGTGCAGGCATTTGCAAGAGGGAAAGAATAGAAGTCCTAGGAAAGAGATGTCCTTTTAAGGAGTGATGTGGAATTTCTCGCATTCCATTGGTGAGTACCTAGCTACTTGGTCACACGAAGCCATAGGGTAGCTTGGGAAACAACCAGCAGCTGGACAGCCATATTCCCAGAAGCAGAGGAAAGTAAATTTGGGTGGAAAACTGGCAGTCTTTGCCACACAATGCTATGTGCTAAATATTGATAGAGGAACATCCCTGGAGAGGCCAAACCATGCAATGGTTAAACAGGTTCAGCACAAGCCTATATTAGAATCCCAGTACTTAGCACAGTGTCATACACATAGTAAATACCCTATAAATATTAGCTGACAGCACATTATTTGCTATTCCTTGGAAATGCACTTAAAGGATTAGATAGACTGCCTGTGAGTGGGTCCTGTTTGGCTTTGATAAGGCAGTAACCTTTGACCTGAGTTTCTAAGGACCCACAGGAGGTCAGCAAGTGGCAGCTGGGGGCCGAGCCATTCTGCACATGTGTGCCAAGGGCAGTGTGTGGCCCTGTCATTTTTACCTGTGAGCAGTTAGAATTTTCTCATACCAAGGGAGCTGGTATTAGGCTCCTGAGATCACATTCCAGCCCTGTCATAATGCTGAACCTCAGCAAATTGCCTTGGGAGGATGTGGGAGAAAAGACTATGAATGTGCATTATGAGTTAGTGAATAGGTGTCACAGTGGCACTAAGGACAGAAAGCGGAAAAGCCAGGACTATGATCTAATGAGAAACTCACCCTTCATGTCTTGGAGGATAAGAATCCAAACTGGAGTCTTTACAGTCTTAATGTCCCAGATGATAGTCTTTAAAAAATAAAAGTATATACTGTGGTCAGATAGGTTTGAGAAATGCTTTATATTGATATTATACTCCCAATGCTTGTGAGCTTCTTAAACTCTTGGAGAAATCCTTCAATAAGGAAATTCCTGTTTTCCCCTTTTTTCATAGAATAGTTTGATCACTGCTTTTCAACTGAGGCACTTTGATATGGCCAAGGAGCCAAAGAATTTTGAAATATAGACTCCTGTCAGGTATCCTGTTCCCGTGGCTGCTGGCCTACAGGAAATCTCCACTGGCCACAGCTTCTCAACCCTATGTGTTGTCAACTGTCTGTTTAGTCCCCACCTGGTCTCAGACCACAAGTCTTGCCTTCTGCTCCTTCTGGTATATAAGTCCTGTGACCCGTGGCAGAATTGACCCAGTGCCAATTCCAGGCCTAAGCCCTGTGAAGGTTTGGCAGCTTCTACCTTTGCAGTTCAGGGTAAGCCAGCACTTATGTAAGAAGTCCAACTACTCTGAGACCACCATGCTGTAAGGAAGCCCAAGCTAACCACATGGAGAGGACATACAGAGGAGAACCAAGGAACCCAGCCCACAACAAGTTACTCCTTTCAGCCCCAAACTTTTGAGCACCGCAAGTGATGCCACGTGAAGCACAGATCAGTGCCTGCCCAAAGTATACACTAGGGGCAAGTAAGCAATTGCTCTTGTTTTAGGCCTTTGTGTTTTGGACTGGACTATTATGCAGAGTAGATATTCAAAACAGTGTGTTTTCCATCCACTGAGCAAGCACAGTCCCAAGCAGACCAGCTGGGTCCTCTGATACCTTCACTCTCCTTTCGTCTATGGCTTTTTCTTTCCTACTGGCCTAAATTCTCCAGCCAGCATCTCCAAAGAATAAGCTCCTACCTAGTCACATACTATTATCACATTGAAGACTGATAACATGAATTCAATAATGCCATCCGAAATACAGTCCACATTCAAATTTCCCTATTTGTACGTAAATCTTCTCTTATAGTAGTTTTATATAACTATATAACTATATATAGTTTTTAACTCAAGGAGCCACTTAAGGCTTACTGATTGCATTTGGTTTTTATGGACATGAAGAATTCTTGAAAGGCATTTCACTGAAGAAAAAGATTATAACTAGAAGTCACTGTGTGGTTACTACCTGGGCGACTCTTTGCTCCTCTCTGAATTGGGAACAATACTTAGTCATAGGTTATGAGGTTCAGTGAAAGCCATCATTTATTTGTGCTGAACACTATTCTAAGTGGTCCCTTCTAGGTTATAAAGTGCTTTCACATGTATTATTTTCATTTATGTTCTCACATAAGCACCCAGTGTACTCGCTGTTTGGCATACTGGCTTCTTCATGGGCCTTATCAGCATTCTTACTTTATTTCTTGATAGATCATTTATGTTTTCCGTATAGTAATTCCAAGCTGTGCATTTCCCCTATGGAATCACCTAGCTCCTTTAGTGTACCTTTTCTGAGTAGAGATGCATCGCTCTGGATGGGGGTGCTTAGAAAGAATGAGATTGGGGGATGGGGGAAGAGAAGAGGAAAATAAAACAGTTTTTGCAGTGTGGTATCAAAAAAGAGAAAGTAAGTAAACCCACAGGTTCCCTGCCCCTGTTGGTGGATGAGGAGGTGGGACATTTCCAGAGCCAGAGAGGAGTCCCTGATATGGGAGCCTAGAAATGCTAGTCATGGCATTAAAACCAATTCTTTCTGATATGAAGAACCAGACATACACACACTAATTCTTGTTGGTGTGGGCATTATCTCCTTCAGAGCCAAGTAAATTCCCAAGCTTCTTATTGACAATGCACAGAAGGATGCTGAAGGTTCCTGGTGAGCTTACACTGCCTTTATATCATGCAGGGGAGTCATTATTTTATTGAAATAAATGTTAAACCATTTACAAAGATTTTCAAAGATGGACTAGTGATCTTAATCCTTCTAGGCTGGGAGGCCCTTCCTGCAAGTCCTCTGATGGGGGAAAGGGACCACGACTGTTGGCTTAGACAGCTCCCCTCCTCCACTCTCTCCCCCAGGAAACCGTGAGAAAACAGAAGGCTATAGGACCCCAGTGGCTATAACGAGGACCTTGGGAGTCAGAAGCAAATGTTTACCTATTTCTTCCCTAGGAAAGAGTGCTGCCAGACCTGAGGAAGGACTTGAGAGAGAGAAAAGAAGGCAAAAGGACAGATTGCAGTCCCGATCTTCTGCGTGGCCTCAGGGGACAAACCATTGATTAAAAACGGAAGGTCAATATCATCTCTGCTGGGCAAACTTGAGATGCTTGAAGAGCCTCTCAGCCCAGTAGGACTCTCAAGCCCTGCTCTGGAGTGAGCAGAAAAGAGACGCAGCACTTTCCCCCTTGAAGGCTCATCTTGGCCTGAGCTCATCATTACATAAGCAGCATGTGGATCTCAGGCTGCCCTGATCAGAACAGCATTCGTCATAGCTCCCAGCTTCATAATTTCCTAAAGAGGCTAAGGTGGGAGTCACTCACTCCAAGCCTCTCTTTACAGAAAATGGGAGATGACGTTGGTCCCCGCAGCCATAATAGCACGGTGCATCCCTGTTAGCACGGCTCATTCACGAGGCTTGTCCATGACTACTCCTGACCCCTCCATTCTAACTTTACGTCCATCGGCTAAACACAACCAGTCCCTTTTCTGGGGCAGCAAAAACTTTGTTCTGAGATTTTAAAATAGATGTCAAATTTATACAGCTGCAGGTTGGGATCACAGTCATTTTCCCCCATCCTAGAGGTTAGAAACAGAAACCCTGAGGTGGCAATATCGCCACTGCGGGTCGGAGTCGGGGAGAGGTTCATCCTCCCTTGGCTCCTACCCACCAGCCCTACGCCCCTGTCCCCTGACCCTCTCCCCGAGAGAATGTTCTGCAGGGCTTCTCACAGCTGTTTGCTTCAAATTTCCCACATCCTCACCTGTCAGATGAGACTCAACCAGGAGAAAACCAACATCCTAAGAAGACTGCTCTGAAAACAGAATCAGGTGTCGAGTGGGGAACCACCAGAGACAGCAATTATCAGCACAAGTTGGCTGTCACTGTCCACTGTGATTTTCTGTGAATGTAGGGGACTCTCTACGTGGTGCTTTTTCCTGTAGCTTCTGGTTCACTTGAACACCTGGGAGTGTTTATCCAGACCTGAGGCAGGAAACAGCCCCTGTCCCCACAGTGTAAGGGAGCTTCCCTTTCCTGTTCCCTGGTTGGCTGCTTGCTGGGACACCATCTGGCTTGTTAGAGGGTGCAGCGCTGACCCTGCCACCCTAGCAACAGTTCCTAAACTTAAGTGGCATAAGGATCCCCTGGAGGGCATGTTAAACCCTAGATTCCTGGACCTCATCCCAGAAATTCAAATTCAAAAATTTGGGGTGGGGCCTGAGAATGTACATTTCTTAAACATTCCCAGGAGATACTGTTGCTGCTGCTCCAGGGATCACTCTTTGAGAACCACTGCCTTATATCTCTACAGTATTAACTAATTACCCTCTCTCCCCTTGTTTTCTGAGCACACCCTTACACTGTGGGCAAACTATGACACCAAACCATATGACTTGTTAGGAAACCCTTTTCTCTCGGGTTCATTTGACAGGTATTTTCTGAACTGACTCCTAGTAGAACATGGAAAGGAATACAAATGCTGAGTCATGTGCTAAAATGACACTTGCCACCAACTGCGAGAGTTGAGCTTTGAGTTGGTTTCCAATTAAAGGTAATCGTAGATGAATAGAAGCAAAAGAATTTTAGGAGCAAAGGAGAATTTAAACTTCACTGACTCATTCAACTACCTTTGAACCCATCTTATAAATCTCCTATCTTCCAAAGTCCATTTATAAATTGGTTGTTTTACCCTCGGAATGCATTTTCTAATGCAATCAGTACTCTGCATTACTCACCCCATAATGTGGCTGTAATTATTCATTTTGCACAAAAACAAAAGCTAGGAAACCATATTATATTTTATTCTAAATTTCATAAGATGTTTAAACATACAGAGCACATCAAAAGTCATTCATTCATTCATTCATTTATAATACTGATTTATTTAGAGACAGGGTCTCACTTTGTTGCCCAGGCTACAGTGCAGTGGTGTCATCATAGCTCACTGCAATTTCGAACTCCTGGGCTCAGGTGATCCTTCTGCCTCAGCCTCCCAACTAGGAGTAGCTGGGACTACAGGTGCATACCATGACACTTGGCTAATTTTTCTATTTTTTGTAGAGGTGAGGTCCTACACTTGTTCAGGCTGGTCTCAACTCCTGGCCTCAAGTGATCCCCGGCCTCAGTCTCCCAGAGTGCTAGGATTACAGGCATGAGCCATCATGTGTGGCCAAAAATCTCTCCTTGTAATAGACAATAATTTTACAATGTGTTATATTATAAAAAATTAATACAAAATAAAATTAAATAAGATAAAATTTAATTTTATATGGAATGTTAGTGCTGAAGGAAAGGTTTTACTATAATAAGATGGGAAGCTTAATGGATATCTCACTGGAGCAGTCAGGGCACTTTAGAACTTTATGTAGGGACTAATTTTATGTCTGAGCATAGAGAGTTCCAGGGCAACTGGGAGTAATGGCTGATTCCAGTGCTGGGGCAGGGAAAGTTCAAGATAAGTCTGGAACATCTTATTGTGTCAGAAAGAAAGGACATACTCTACAAATGTTGGAAACATATCAAAAGGATGCAGGAACTAACTTGAAGGGCTCCCACTGACCAAATTTGAGATAATTTGAGCATCAAAAGAAATCAAAGTAAATAATGACAGTAATGGATTATAACCCATAAATGAAATAATCCATCTGTCCATGGTTGTTATTCACACATGTACTATATGTTAACATATATGCCAACTAATAATGAATCCTTTATATAAAGTCTATGTACATATGCATTATTAGTATATTATATATTATATGTGTCTATATAGTAGTACACATTAGTATATTACATTATACTATTTAGTATAATAATTACTATATATATATAAAGTATATACAAGGGCTGTCTGGAAAGCATCCAGTCATGTAATATAAAAAATTATGAAAATAATGGCTGGATACTTTCTGGACAGCCTTTGTATACATATAGCTTATTAGCATATTATATATATAATATATGTCTGTTTGTATATAGTAGTTATATCTTATTAGTTGGCATTCTACTGGGAAGAAGAGCTTTCCCTTCTTCCCCATTTAACTAATAAATGGAGAAGGAATGATGGAATGAGAAACGTCACCATTTTGCAACCATGATGGTATTGAGTCAGGTAAGAATCAACAATGGATGTTAAAACCAGTGCATGGGCCGGGCGAGGTGGCTCACGCCTGTAATCCTAGCACTCTGGGAGGCCGAGGTGGGCGGATCGTTCTGAGCTCAGGAGTTCAAGACCAGCCTGAGCAAGAGTGAGACCCCGTCTCTACCAAAAATAGAAAGAAATTAATTGGACAGCTAAA
>CAUYSK010037216.1:0-22620 GCA_963575035.1 Avahi laniger | reverse complement strand
CATAGGGTCATTGATGGCATAAACATCGACATAATCGGTTCTCAATAGTGATGTTAATCCCCACTCCCCTGGGCCTTGCTGAGTGAACGTGCAAAATGATGACTATTTCCATTTGTTAGGATTCCTTTAAAAGATTTGCTCTGAAATCCGTAACATCCTTTAGTTCTCCACTGACGTGCTGCCTTATTCATGTGGCCAAACTATGTAAGATAATTTTAAAGAGATTTACTCTGAGCCAAATTCGAGGACCATGACGGGGAGCCCACGCCCAAGAGGCCTTGAGCAGTGGACTCCGTCCGTGTGGCTGGGTTACAGTTTGGTTTTATACATTTCAGGGAGACAGGGGTTACAGGTAAAGTCATAAATCAATACGTGGGAAGCATACATTGGTTTGGCCAGAAAAGGTGGGCCATCTCGAAGCGGGAGGGCTTACAGGTTATAGGTGGGTTTAAAGATTCTTTGGCTTGTAATTGGCTAAAGACATGAAGCTTTGTCTAAAGGCTTGGAATGTTTCAACATAAGGAGCTGTTTATCAGAGATAAGCCACCGACATATATTTGTTGTGTAAATTGAGGACCTGCAGGTTTGTCTTGCATACCCTTAGGCCAGTTAATGGGTTACAAGGATGTCCCCAAGAAAGGAGGGGTGAATGATGATGCATGTCTGACTTCCCTCCTCCTGGCAGGCAATTTAGTTTTAGGATATTCCTTTGGCCACGAGGGGGTCCATTCAGTCAGCCGGTTGCGGGGAGACTTAAGATTTTATTTTAGTTCACACAGGAGTGCTATGGACAGTAAACTCTTTTGGGGGAGATAAAGGTGGAAGTTTAAAAGACGTATTTTAGAATAAAACATGTTCAGTATGGGTATAATAAAAATACAGATAAGTGAGCATAGTAATAAAAAAAATTCACCTTTACTTCCTTCTAGTACAGAAAGCTTTAATATATACATCCTTTTAGAATATTCTTCTATCTAAAAAGGATATTTTCATTATTCATCTTTATTTAATAAAATCCACATGGGAAAGAGGCAGACAAAACTAAACAATTTCATTTCATGCTATTGTTTCTTGCATTGATTCTGTGCACTTTCAGAAATTTTTGATAGACATCATTTTTTGTACAAATTTATGAGGTACAGGTGCAATTTTGTTACCTGCATAGTTTGCATGTAACAAATCAGGGCTTTTAGGGTATCCATTACCCAAATAATGAACACTGTGCTCATTTGATCATTTCTCTTCATCCTCCACACCACAAGTCCTCACTCTTCCCAGTCTCCATTATCTATCATTCCACACTTTATGTCTATGTAAACACATTTTTTATATATATCAGATTAAAAAATGTGAAATAGGTACAGTTTATATTACTAGCTAATTGTGATCTGTAAAAATGAACCCAAAATAAAGTATTACCCTAGGAACTGCAGGAAAAAAATGGAGAAATTTGATGTTTTAAGATGAGACATAAAATGACATTTTGAATTCAGACAATGAGCATTCATATCCACTGAGATTTTTATTCAGCACTTCTTATAACCTTTGTACTAATTTTTTGTTCACTTGAGTATTTAAATCCAATTGAAAATTTTAATTAAATACTGCATGTATTATAAAAATAATACGCAAGATGCTCTAAGTCATTTACAAAAAGTTTATACCCTGTAAAACCAATAATTAATAGTAAATTAAAATAAAGGAGATCCTCATAATTTACCATCAATGATGTGATATTAAGTTAGAAATGCAAAGCATGATGAATCAGATCATATTTTATTTAAAAGATTGAGTAATCTTTACAGGTAAAGAGTTTAGAGATGGCAAATAGCCTACATGCTCTTTTCAAAACTTCTCTCACTTATGGTTGTTGACATCACAAATTGATTCATAGCAGTCTTCTTACTGGACCTGTATTGAGCCTCATATCTCTTCTCAGAACTCAAGAAATCATTTCCAATCAACTGGATTTGGCACTTGAGATGAAACTACTTTACCTTACCTGAGATAGACAATCTTTTTTTAGAAAGAGGGATTGAAAGCCTGAGAGATTATGTGACTTAGCTCAAATCACATCACAGCTCTGTGGCTACATCCCAGGTTAGTACCTGTCAGTCTACTGAGTCCTTTGTTCCCTAGTTTATGTTCTTTTACTGTATTTTATTCTTAAGGGTGTTTAGTGTAGAATTCTACATATAGTATTCACTCAACAAATATTTTTGAATGACAGATTCAATACTGAGCATAATACACGAAGAGTGCAATGTACACCATCCGAAGGATGGACATACCTGAAACTCGGACTTGGCGGGGGGGCAAGGGCAACATATGTAACCTAAACATCTATACCTCCATAATATGCTGAAATAAAAAAAGGTATTTTTAAAATTCTGTGCAAAGGGAAATATGTTTATCACAATAAAGATGAAGTAAAATGAAAAAAAAAATACTGAGCATAAAGTAATTTTTATTAGAAGCTAAACAAAACATAATAACTATTGTAGAAATCATTAGATATACTTCTTATACAATTTTGGCTGAGTGCAGATTCTGAGACGCTGATACTTAAGAAGGAACACTTTAGTGATGGAGAGAGTGCTTACCTTTCACTTTTAGAGAGAGTGAAGTTATGCAAATCTAGAAAGGTTTTCTGTGAAATCAAGAATGTACAAAATGGAGAGCCAAGATAGTAAAATTTTAATTCATTTATTCAACTAAAGGCTTATGAAAAAAAGTAGATCATAGCTTCTGTTGAATATAAATATAATGGAAGGAAAAGCACAACTTGGGAAAAAAAGTATTTTTTTCCAATATTTGTTGAATGGATAAAGTATTGAGGGGATTCAATGTAGATTAGTGATCAAGCTGGGATAGGGTTAATTTGGGAAATTTGTGTTTTGGAGTAGAATTTTAGTCTAAGTAATTGTCTTCTCAGAGAACCAACAACTTATGTTGAATATTCATGGATATGGTTTATTACATTAATTTTCTGATGTTAAATCAGCCTTGCATCCTTGGAATAAACCCCACTCGGTCATGGTGTATAATTCTTTTGATATGTTGCTGGATTTTGTTTGCTAGTATTTTGTTGTGGGTTTTGTCATCCATGTTCATAGATTTTCTTTGTGTGTGATGTCTTAGTCTGGTTTTGGTATGAGGGAAATGCTGGTTTCATGAAATGAATTGAGAAGAGTTTTCTTCCCTTCTATTTTTCGGAAAAGTTCTTGAAGAATGATATTAATTCTTCTTTAAATGTTTGATAGAATACAGCAGTGAGGCCATCTGGGCCTAAGCTTTTCTTTGTGGGTAGTTTTTTGTTGTTGTTGTTATTGATTCAATCTATTCACTTGTTATGGAACTATTCAGATTGTCTACTTCTTCTTGAGTCAGTTTTGTCATTTTATGTCTTTCTAGGGATTTGTTCATTTTATCTAAGTTATCTAATTTGTTAGTGTACAATTTTTCATAGTATTCTTTTGTATTTTTTTAAAAATTTCTGTAACATCGGTAGTAATGTCCTCTCTTTCATCTTTCAGTAATTTGATTCTTTTCTTTTATTTCTTGGTCAATCTAGTTAATGGTTTGTCAATTTTGTCGATCTTTTCAAAGAACTAGCTTTTGGTTTCACTGACTTTTCTTTATTATTTTTCTATTCTCTATTTCATTATTTTAACTCTAATAATTATTATTTTCTTTATTTTGCTTCCTTTGAGTTTAGTTTGCTCTTCTTTTTCCAGTATCTTAAAGTGAAAGGTTATAATATAGAATTTTACAGCTACATATTTTCCTCTAAGCATTGCTTTAGCTGTATCTTATAAATTTGGGTATGTCATGTCTTCATTTTTATTCATATCAAAGTATTTTTTGATCTCCCATTTTATCTCTTTTTCAACCCATTGATTATTTATGTATGTATTATTTAATTTTCACATATTTGTGAATTTCCCCCAATTTTTCCTGTTACTGATTTTTTCCCTTTGGAATTATTTTATTAAATCATAAATGTACAATAGCTTCTTAACTCTACACAAGTGCTTAAATTTTTAAAAGGAAAAATGTTATGTTTTATTAAACCATGATCCTGGCTCATAGCTTTTCAAAACTTTGAGAAAAATCTTAAGAAAGATTTCACAGGTCACCTGAAACATACAAATTTAACATTATCAAAGAAGGAATGCTTCTACATTTTTCAAAGACCTCTAGAAAGAAATAACAATTAAACAGCTAAGAAACTGTCTCAAAGGCATTTTTTTATAATCCTTTCTTCACAGTGAGGAAATGTTATCAAATAATCCAATCCATTCACAAAATGGCTCTCTATATCTGCTCTGATGTCTTCTATCACTGCATATTTATGTATGACTGAGGTAAGAGTTCCCTTAACATTGTTATTCCAATAACCTGTAGTTGTTCTGTTATCTCTGGGCTCTTATCCTCTCCTATTTATACAGAGAAGCTCACAGTAAATAGAAAGGAGCTCAATATTGGCTCCTCCCATCATAACCCCAACTTGCTTCACTGCCTCCTGTACCATATTTTTTTTCACTGTATGGTCCTCCCATGTCCATGTTACCACCAAAATTTCCATTCTTTATTGGACGCTGATATAAGATTGCTAGCTATAAGTCATTGCAATTTTCACTTCCATAATTTCCTCCTTCGTAGCTGTCATAACCATCTCTCTCGCTCCCATCCTGGTTGCCATATCCAGGTCCTCCACCACTGTATCCTCCTCTTCTTCCTCCATGATCAGGGCTCCCTCCAAAAATGCCACTTCAAGGTCCTCCTCCATAGCCATTATAGAGTCAATCACCCTTATACAGCACCATTATAGTGCTATACTCATACTCATATAGAGCTTTTATAGCCATCCCCAAAGCTACAGCCACCAGATTCTCCTCTAAAGTTATTTCTCAGTTCTGGTCCAAAATTTCTAACACTATGTGAATCCCCCAAACCAAAATTACCCTCTCTTCCATGCCTACAACTTCCAACTTCTTGCATTTGCCTAAACAAAGCCTTTCTTACTTCTACATTATTACTATTGATGGTGTGGCATTTCTGTAATACAGTTTTATCCACGGGATTATGGTCATCAAAAATAACAAAGCCAAAGCCTTTTTTCTTTCCAGACTACCTATCAGTAATTATTTCAATGGTATCAATTTTTTTCCATATTCTTCAGAGTAATCTCTAAGGTGATATTCCTCAGTATCTTCTTTAATTTCACCAAGAAATAGCTTCTTCACAGTTACATGAGCCTCTACTATTCCAGACTCTTCTCTTGCTACAGCTCATTTTGGCTCAACCACTCTTCCATCAATTGAATGAGATCTTGCAGCCATGGCAACATCAGCCTCAACCATGGACTGAATGTTCCAAAATCCAATCCTCTTGATGTTTTGCTTGCAGGATCCCTCATTACCACACAGTCTGTAAGTTTTCTCCATTACTCACAGTAGTTTCTCAAATTTTCTTCTGTGCTTTCAAAGCTTAAGCCACTAATAAAGAATTTATGAAACTGTTTCTTTTCTCTCTCCATCATGGACTCAGTCGCTTCAGCCCAATTTCCCACAGCAGTCTAGTGAGATGACAGAGATCTCTGCAAAGGCAAATACAAACCAGATTCATACTGGTGTTGTAGTGAGAACTGCTGCTGCTCAAGAAACACCACCACTAGGAGCAACTCTACTTGGGCCCAGTGCCGTTGCACTTATTAATTTATAATTTCATTACATTGTGGTCAGACAATATATTTAATACTTTGTATTAATATTATTTCTATTCTTTGAAATTTATTGAGGTTTGTTTTATGGATAAGAATGTACTCTATCTTGGGGAATATTTCATGTGCACTTTGGCAGAATGTATATTCCGTTGTGGTTGGATGGAATGGTCTATAAATGTCTGTTAGATCTAGTTGGTTTATAGTGTTATTCAGGCTTCTATTTAATTGTTAATCTTCTGTTTAGTTGTTCTATCCATTATTAAAAGTGGAATATCGAAGCCTGCAACTATTATTATTGATTTGTTCATTTATCTCTTTGTTTCTGTTAGTCTTTGCTTTGTATATTTGGTATTCTGTTATTATGTGCACATACGTTTATAATTGTTATATCTTCCTGATAGTTTGTCCCTTTTATGTTTATAAAACATGCTTCATCATTTCTGGTTTATATAAATATACATATATATTTATATGTATATATAGTTTTAAAGTATATTTTATCTGATAGCAATATAGCACGCCAGCTTTTTTTTGGCTGTTGTTTGCATGATGTAACTTTTTCCATCCTTTTACTTTCAATCTATTGGTATCTTTAAATCTAAAGTGTTTCTCTAGTAGACAGTATACAGTTGAATTATGTTTTATTATGCAGCTTGACAATCTTTGCCTTTTGATTGAACTGTTTAATCCACTCACATTTGATGTTTTTATTAATAAAGAGAAAAATATGCCTTATACTATATAATTACCTAATTAAATAATATAATTACCTTTACTGATACTCTTTTTTTTTCCATGTAGTTTCCAGTTTCTAATTGTGTGATGTCACTTGCTTTAACCTGAAGAACTTTCTTTACTATTTTTGTAAAGCAGATCTTTTGTTATTTGTCTTAAGAAAAGCTTATAAGAAGCTATTATTATTATTATTTTTTTTACATTTTGATCAACTTTTCAGTTTTCCTCAGGGAAGGATTTGTATGAAATGGTGGATTGGTCTGTCCTTACTGGAAGTGGAAGTCCATTTATTTATTTATTTTCATCTCCCCGATTTCTAGTAACTCCAAGAATCTTTTTTGACCATTTGAGTTTATTGGCCATTCAGGTTTCTTCAGTGAATTTTCCTATTTGTATTCTTTGTCAATTCTTCTATTGGGTTCTCTATTTCTAATTAATTTATATGTTCTGAATATTAATGCTGTGTGAATTACACAGTTATCTCCATCTCTTTCTTGCATTTTCCTTATGTTGATGGCATATTTTGCTTTTTGAAATCTTCTGTTGTAATGCAGTTATGTTTCTAAATCTTTCCTTTATGGTTTGTGTTTTTCATTGCTTTATTAAAGAAATTCCTTCTTATTCCAGTATCATAAAGATATTCTTGAATATTTTCTTCTGAAAGTTTTAAAGTTTCTTTTTTTGTATTTGTCTTTACATGAAATTCATTTTGTGCGTGGTGTCTAATTATATTTTTTTCCATCTGCATGGCCAATTTCCTCAGAAACATTATGTGAACAGCCTATTTTTAATAGAATTTATTTTTTAGAGCAGTTTTAGATTCACAATAAAATTAAGAGGAAGGTACAGAGATTTGCCATCTACTCCCCGTCCCAACACATGCACAGCCTCCCCACGTAACAACATCCCCTGCCGGCGTCGGACGTTTGTTACAATTGATGAACCTACATTGATGCACTATTATCAGCCAAAGTCCATGGTTTATATTAGGGTTCACTCTTGCCGTTGGTCATTCTATAGGTTTGGAAAAATGTATAATGACATGTATTCACAACTGCAGTATGATACAGAACAGTCTCATTGCCCTGCACCTCCTCTGTGTTCTGCCTATTCATCTCTCTTTTGTCCCTAAACCCTGTAACCACCGATCTTTTTACCAACTCCACAGTTTTGCCTTTTCCACAATGTCATGTAACTGAAATCATACAGTATGTGGCCTTTTCAGATTGGCTTTTTTCACTTGGTAGTATGCCTTTAAGGTTCCTCTGTGTTTTTTCATGGCTTGGCAGCTCATTTCTTTCTAGTGCTGAATAATATTCTGTTGTCTGGATGTACCTCAGTTTATTTATCCATCCACCGTGGATACTGAAGGACATCTTGGTGGTTTCTGAGGTCTGGCAATTTTGAATAAAGTTGCTATAAATGTCTGTGTACAGGTTTTTGTGTAAACATAAATTTTCAGATTATTTGGGTAAATCTCAAGGAGTGTGATTTCTGGATGATATTTCCAAAGTAGCTGTACCATTTTGAATTTCTACCAGTGATAAATCAAAGTTCTTGCTGTTCCACATTCTCCTCAGTTGTCGGTGTTTCGGATTTTGGCTGTTTTAATGAGTATGTGGTGGTATCTCGTTGTTGTTTCAATTTGCATTTCCCTGATGGCATATGATACTCAGCATCTTTTCGTACACTTTTTTGTCATTTGTATTTGTTCTTTGGTGAGGCGTCTCTTTAGATATTTTGCCCATTTTTTAGTCAAGTTGTTCTTTTTCTTATTGTTGAGTTTTAAGAGTTCTTTGTATATTTTGGGTAATAGTCCTTTCTCACATGTCTTGTTCACATATTTTCTCCCAGTCTGTGGCATGTCTTCGTATTCCCTTAATAGTATCTTTCCAAGAACACGAATAGCCTAATTGGAGTTCTACTTTAAGGCTGCCATAAAATAGAGTGAGTTTTCTGTGCATTTAGCCTCCCAAAGTTTGGCATCCTATGTGAGGGAATAAGAAGTACCTGGCAGGTCTTCTCTGAGGAAAAGCTAAGGGAAGAAAGAAGAGTAAGTGATTTGGATTTTTGCCTTTATCTTTTGCAAATGACTTGTATATCTAGCATATGGTGAACTCTCAGGTGTTCAGGATTGAGAAAAGAGAGGGGAAAGGTCAACAGAATAAGGCACCACCAGACACTTAGTTCAGTTAGTCCAAACCCAGTACTTACTGTGTGACCTTGAGCAAGTCATTCTTCTTCTTCTTCTTCTTTTTTTTTTTTTTTTTTTGGACACAGAAGCTCACTCTGTTACCTAGGTTAGAATGCAGTGGTATCATCATAGCTCACTGCAACCTTGAACTCCCTGGGCTCAAGTGATCCTCCTGCCTCAGCCTCCTATGTAGCTGGGACTATAGGCACGTGCCACCATGCCTGGCTAATTTTTAAACTTTATTTATTTTTTATAGAGATGAGGTCTCACTGTTGCCCAGGCTGATCTCGAACTTCTGACCTCAAGTGATCCTCCCTTCTTGGCCTCCCAAAGTTCTGGGATTATAAGAATGGTCTACCATGCCCTGCCTCTTTGAGCCACGTCTTCTTTATCTCTAAAATAGATGTGGTATTACCTACTTTGCCTGGTTGCTGTGAGGACTAAGTGTCATGCAATGCTGACACCGTGCCTGGCTTGTGATAAGTTCTCTCCACATAAGTCACTGCTCATCTTTCCTTCTTCCTGTAATGCTCCTCTTTGTGGAGGGATTCGGGGTTAAAGAATGAATACATGTACAAAAAGTTTTGTGAGTGGTCCAATATCAATTTTAAACATATATAGCAACTCTCGGTAACCATGTGTATTGCACACTTGTGTGTCTTTACAAGAGAAAAATTCTATCATATGTCACTTCTATTAAATAGCGTGTAGGCCAAAAGGCCCATTTGAAGAAAACCAGTGAAGATGCGGCGCCTAGTTTAAATAAAACAAGATTCCAGATGACTAGAAGGCAAAAACCAAACTAATAGTTCCAAAGGTCATAATAAATGAAGTAGGAAAGCAATCAAAATGGCTTAGCAAAGCAATGCTGTCATTCTTCACCTTAATGAATCTCTTAAAAAGTAAATAAAAGGAGAAAGATGAAAGTAATTATTGGCTGTGTACCTAGTTATTGGAGCTGCTGGTATCTCCAAGGAATACAGTTCATAAAGTCAGGGCTGTAGGTGAACACACACATATATCACGTAGCTGCCTCAGACCTGGGCATGTATATGTCATGTTTACATAGTGGGCGAATAAATACTGAGTTTAATGAACACGTTATGTAGAACTCTATCCCTCTGTCTGGCCCTGCTGAATTTATAGATGAGTTTCTTGGGTGTTAGGAGGGCTAGAGAGAGTATGGCAATAAGTGTCAGAGGCTTGAGTCAACTCTCATTTCTACCATTCCTTACTAGATAGAGCAAACATTAAATTTTCCTGCTTACCATCAAACAGCAAAAGAGAGGAGACAAATGAATGAAAAACATATTTTTGGAAAGTGTTCATAAAAAATGGAGGAATGATCTACAATATTATATTATTGCTCTGAAAAATGTAATAAGCACTTTTTCTGTGACTATTGCATCAGAAGGTGGTTTTGCTGGTGTAGATTTTATTTGCATCAACCCAACAGGACACTATTAGAGGTGGGGAATTCTTGTATATTTTAATGATGCATAAAGAATAGGCAAATTACCTCGTCGTTTTGACTGACATGGCAATTAAGTCATCTTGTTTGGTAAGCTGTAATTCTGATTATATAATAATCATATCAATTTACATGGAGCACGGTGATCAAAGCAGGAGGGGACCATACAACACTTAGGGGCAGGTTGCAGTAAAGTTCTGGATGGAAAGTAGTGTGCCCAGGATGAAGCAAGGCACGAGCCGGCAGCTGAAAGCTACAGAATAGGAAGAAAGGTCTGTCTGGGACAGGTCGTCTGGACTCAGCTAAACAGAATTCTAGTTCCAGCCCAGTGTTACAGGGTGGATACACCCAGGTGGGGTGAGGCTTTTGGGGAGCTGGCGTTAGCTTCTTTAGGAGCTCAAACTGTAGACACTTGACTGATTTCTGCCCTCACTTCCTGGAGAAGGTGAGGTGCTAAGTATCCTTACAGATTTGGTTAGAATTGACAGAAAGACTAAATGTGTCAAAAGCCTACTTTTTCTAGCTGAAGTTCCTCAGGGCTTGATGCTGAGCAGGGCTAGGGCTGAGGGAGGCTGAGACTGACATAGTCTCTGTGTGACAGAAATGACAGATGTGTGGCCCAAGGCCGCCTTTGGGTTTCCAGATACAAGTGATATTTACAGAGCCTCTTGCTGTCTGCCATTTAGGTTATGTCTAGACAGAAAAGTCAATCCAAAACTTCAGACATTTTGATAGCACGATTGAATCAACTGCAATCAAATGGATATATTATGTCCAAGGCAATCTTAAGGTGACCGTCCCCTAAAACAAGATAATCATTCTGAAAAAGGTCAAGTCTGTTGCAGTGTGTATGGTCAAGGTCTGAAATATTTGCCTCTTAAAAATCTTTTCTCCAAAAGAATAATTTTACAGTAATGATCACTAGGAAAACCTCCCTCTTTCTGTTGCTTCCACAAGAGTCAGAACCCTTGTATTAATACTATGGTAACATGCAGCCCAGGACAGCAAAAGGTTGCCCCGTGATTTCTAGGAAACTTTCTAAGCCATGTCCTCATTAGCTCTCCAGTCCACGATGAAAGCTACATTCAGTTCATTAATCACTGGGAAAACCATGTCTTTTCTTTAGAATCACTAAAGGTACGGCAATGGAAAAAGCATGAACTATGTTTAATTTTGTTTTCTGATATTTAATAAGCAGGTTAGTCAATATTTATAATCTTTTAATAGCTTCTATCAAGTGTTCAGAAAATTTCAACAGTTACTGCTGCCTCACCAAGGGTGACATATGAAAAACTTTTGTTTCTTTTCCCAAAATGAAAGTTATGGTAGCATAGTAAAGGGAAATATACTACCCATTGGAGGTGTCTGAACTCCAGGGAGTGCAATTTTGGCCAAGATTGTTGGATTTATACTTGTACTTATTTTGCTACTATATTCTGTTTCAGTGATAAAATCTTTAAGGGGTGGAAGGAGGAAAGAGAAATGTGATTATAGTTCATATGCTGTTACAATACATTTGTTGTGAAGTAAATTAAATCAGATAGTTAAAATAATTAGAATTGGGTGATGTAAAACATTCAGATGTTGAGTTTCACATTTTTATATCTCAAATCAGTATTGTTAAATTCATATTCTGCAATTGGAAATTGTTTGAAATTATTTAACTTGAAGATATACATAATGAAATTCTGACCATTTTCAGTGGACCTTATAAATTTTCACGTACCTTGATAAGGTATTGCTCTCTGCATGGTAAAAGCAAATTTTGGTTTAGTGGAAAGAATACTGGTCTTGCAGTCGGAATATCTGGGTTTGAATCCAGGTGACTCTACCTAGTACATCTATGAACATACATGGTTAAGTTATCTAACCTTTTCAGGTCTCAGTTTTCTCATCTGTAAAATGGGAACAATAATAGTTACCTCATCAGGTAATAATGGGAATAGAATTTGAAAGCAGCTAGACTAGTGTGAATACGTGGTAGTTACTCTGTGCACGTTTCTTTCTTCTTTTGGTTTCTAGAAAGCATAGATAGGATGACCACATAGCAGGGGTGTGGTGGATGGATGGCTGTCCCAGGAGACCTCAAAAGTCACACTCAACCTTAGTTTCTCTGACCAATGGGTCATGAATGGTCCTTTGTCACCACACTGCTTTTCATTCAACTCACATTTCACTGGGCATTTACTATGTATCAATTACTCTGCTGTGTCCTTGGTGGGTACGTGAGGGGGACGTGAGCATGTGGGAAGGAAAGTGCTTGCCTCTTTTGTGCCTTGCTTCCTGTCCCTACAGTGTACTGTCCCTTCTGTCTCATCCAGAGCTGTTCCTTATCTCTGTCTCCATTGGTGCTGTCCAGCATGTGATGCGTTTTCCTCATTAGGGCTCACTCCCCACCCGCTGAGGTAGTACCTAGCTCGGGGGGTGCTGGGAGGTAAATGCATTAACTACAGTCAAGCACTTAGAGCAGTTTCCTGGCATTCAGTGAGTACTAAATTTTAGTTATTATTATTATCTGTCCATTCCTCCTGAACTGTGCTTTGTCCTGCTAGGTCAGTCACCGTGTGTTCAGGTTCTTCCTGGGCAAGAATTTCCCTTCCTGCTGTGAGGAGTACAGGAGATATCAGAGCAAGGGTAAGAATCTTGGTATTTAGGTTAAAAACAGCATTGGGAAATGAGTCTTGTTAGATAAGAAACAATGAAATGTTAACAAATATATTATTTACAATTTATCATAGGTTGTATTTTCTCATGTTTTTTACATTTCAGATTTTGCAATCAATTTGTACACACACAAATGGGATACCAAAAACTGAAAAAAAAAAAAAAACTACTGAGAAAAAGCATCCATGCACAATCACATATCTAATCCACGTTCTCTAAACCATTCACTTTACTTCTAACAAGAACATCAGAAAGTTTCTTACCAAGAAAGAGTGACCTTTAAAAGGAGAGACCTGACAACCAGATAAACTACACGCCATTTACAGAGGGATTCAGTGGAATTTACTTCATCTATTTTCCTGGCCTCTAGAGGAAATTATTCATTCTAGAAGCGCACAGCTGATTGAGGAAGGAAGACACAAGGATTGCAAGAGACAGTGCTGTGAACTGTGTTTACGGGAAAGAGTCTAGACCTCTGGATTCTCATCTGTAAAGGAGACGGTTGGACCAGATTACTTTAAAGGAGCCTTCCAGGTGGAACAGGTTGAGCTCTGCTGTGCTGAGCTCACGTGTCTGTGCCATTGATGTAGAAATAATAACATCACGACCAGACTGCAGGCACCGAACTAGGTGTGTGCAAGAACTTCAGCTCACTAATTCTTTGATCCACAGTACATAGCCCAATTCCTGGCCAGGCTTCTCTGTTCTATTATATCCGCAGAAAGATTCCTCAGAGGAGGTGTTTTACCTCGCAGGGGTATGGTGAGGGGTAAGAAAGGTATTTAGAATGTATTTAGATTGCTCATAGAGCTGCAAAGGAAGCTTTTTCTTTTAAAATAAAGTACAGTTATAAAATGAATGAAGGATATTTCTTTGATTTTGAGAATTTTAGAGTTGGAAGAAAATGTAATGATTGCCTAGTGCAACCTACTCATTTACAGTGAAGGAAGCAGGCTGTAGAGACAAAGTGACTACCTGGTAGGGTGACTAGCCTGTAAGGTGGCTGACAGATAATAGAAAGCAGAATGCCATGATTCTGGATTCATGAACCCGCAGCTTTTGATTAGTTAACATTAAAATTTATAAAAGAAGATAAAGCAACATAAAGGAAATGAGGTTACCTGCACCAATAGAACCCTCAAGGCCATTGTGATATTTGCCCTTCAACTAAATCATAGTCATTTTATTAAAGGAATCTACAAATGCAACTGTCTTCAGAAAACTGTTTAAATATGAGCCTAAATGTGGGGATAGTTTTACCCTTATCTTTTAGGTGGTGACTTTTGCTTTATCATGGGAGCCTTTGGGCAGAAATTGCATTTATTTGTCCTCATTGAGTTAGTTTGTGTATATACAGAACATGACTTGGTAGTAATGAACTAGGTCATGATTTGGTAGTGAGGAGATGGGCCCTCAGTTTGTCCCATTTTTAATGACTGTATCTAGCTATTTGCACACCAATGTACCCATGTATATTTTCAGCCCAGTCATTGAGAAGTTTAAACACATTTACTTTTTATAGATGTGACTCTTCAGTGAAATCCTTGAGAATGTGTCATTTATAGGACCGGGAGGGATTCTATAAGTTCAGGAAGATGCAAAAAAGCTGCTCATGTTGTATGCGGATATGTCTTTAGGATGACTTGAATTTTCAGAATTCACCCACAGGCGATAGCTCATCCCCTCCAGGGGGCCCTTGCAGTGGGGATGGTGAGTGGACTGGCAAGGTGGCCATGAACAGGTGAGCGCTCAGAGAAACCAGGCAGAGAAAAAATTAAGAACAGTTAGGCACACTTTTTGCATAAATTTTTTAAAATTATAGTCTACTCTTATACATGTTCATTTTAGAGCATTTGGAAGATACGAATAATCACAAAGAAAAAAGGAAAAAAATTCCTGTAATCCTACTATTTAGAGATAATAACTATTGCCAATTTGGCGTGCAGCACCCTCAGGTTGTTTTCAATATATTTAAATTATATGTATAAATAAAAATGAAATCTAATTGTTTTATAATTAGTCTTTTCTACCTATATACCATGAATATATTTTCATGTAATTAAATACAGTATATTCTTATACTGAAAAGAGATTTCTTAGGATCATTGGAACCAAATACCACTTATAAAAACTTGATTTGTAAAATACCTTAAACTCTTTAATTCCTATCATGCTCCTACCTTGTGCTGTGCCAGGAACATAAGAGATTTTACAGTGATGATTTTATTACAATGTGTCACTAGGAGATAAATTTTTGAGGATAATGGTTGGATTTTTGCTTAGGACTTGTGACTTTAAACTTATAGCACTGGTTCTCATATATATTTACACTTGTAATCTAGAAGTAACAATCTTCTTGCCAGAAGCATTCCCTTTATTGTTTTTCCTTCATAAGGCAAGGATAACTAGGGATTTCAAAACTCCTGGACAATGTATTATATAAGACAGTTTAATAAAGTTAGCTGGATTATGATATATAGGGCATATTGATTAGGGTGCCTAACCTAGAAACTCCTTTGAAATATCTCTCTATTGCTTCAAAGAACTATTACTGAGCTGAATCTGCACCGTTAAACACCCTAAAACTCTCCCATGTTCAGGATATTGTGATTGAGACAAATAATCAGATTTTTAACTGAAGGAATTAAATATACAAAAGAAATAAGAGAAACAATATGGCTTTAATTACAATGCATGACACAGAACTAATTACATTTTTCTCTGAACTGGGAAAAATTTATGAGAATTCTTGCTGAAATAGTGATAGGAAACAGTCACATAAAAATTCACAATAACTTTTAACATAGTTGGCTCATTCATGCACATATTTGTTTATTCAAAAATATTTATTTAATACCTAGTATATATCAGGCTTGGTTCGGTTCTTGCCTATACAAGGATGAGTAACACATTTTGTAGGGAAATGACCTTTCTGTCACCGTAGGCTTACCACTACTGTTAGACTGCTGTGGTTATTGTACTATCCTGGACTATTGTGGTGATTGGGGTTGTTGAAATCTTACACGGTGTCAGCTACCTGGGAAACAGGTTAGTCTCTCAATTTGGTTATCCGAACTGCTCAGAGGAGAGTCCTTAATTTTGAAGAAAGTAGTAAGATTTCTAGGAGGGAGGAGGTGGGTTGCGTTTTGGGATGTGGTACACTTCCTTGTGAAAATCTAAACCGTCCCTGGTTCTGAACACTCAGAAGGCGGCCTCTCTGTAGCTTCCTCAGTTACCTTTACTGCTCTGTACGGGCAACATAAAATGAACCGCCGCTAATTATCATAAAGATAATTACCTGCAAGATAAAAGTTAGTTTATTTATTTTCATGCAAGAAAACTGGATTTTATAGAGAAAAAATTTGTCTATGGTTAAAGCCCTGGGTTTCTTCCACTGCATCACACATGATGATTTTGAATCAATATGAAATCACTGAGGTGATTCTGGAGAAAATTTCTATTAATTTCTAGTGAATAAGTGGAACTTTTTTTATCAGGAAGGACTTGAACCAGACCCAGAGAAAGCCATACAGCCTGCCTTGGAGTTGGAAGCCTGTGGGACCCTGAGTTGGGATGCACCAAGAGGCAGTGATCATGGTCTGGCTGAATGAGATGAAAGCGTCACAAGGAAAGAGGGCACGTCTGCCTCATCTCGAGAAGAAACAGTTTCTGAGCATAGAGAATTTATAAATAGCTTAGGCCATAGGCAAACTATGTAACGTTCTCTATAGAAAAAGAGAATTCTATCTTTAGAAAGGAATCCCAAGAGACTGTGGGCTTTTAGGGTTACTCCATGAGGAATGAGAGAGGGCTTGGGATCCAGAGGACAGGGATATGTCGTTCACCCTTGAGGTTCACGTTGGTATCGTGGCCATTACTGAGAGTTTCCAAAGTAAAAAGGATGAGTGCAAATTTATGTGGATGAAGACAGAGGTTCCTTTAATCTCCTAATTCACCCCAAGAAAGGAGAGCTGAAGATGGGGAGAAGTGCCCTCCTTCTCCCCCGTCAATCTGATTGATTAATTCACATCGGCATGAATTTACAGACTTCTTTTTCATGGCGCGCTTCTTTCTTTACCAGCGCAAATTTCAGACCTTTCAGAAGGAAATTCGAACTCACTGGATTCCAAACCCCATGCAGGACCATGAATTGATACACCATGTATTCAGTGTCCAGTGCAGTGTCTGGAATGTTTAGTACGTCTCTTCCCTTTAAGAATTCTGAACAAGTTGAGAAATGAAGAAAAGTAAATAAAAGAAGAAAACTGTATCACTATGAGAGGCAAATTGTAGTTCATAGTGAAGTTTGAGAAGAATATGGGCCTGCTAATCTCATTCCCAAGAGAAGAATGGGCAGAGTGGAGCCAAGCAGGGCCATTCATCCCAAATTCATGAATCAGAGTAAAAGGAATCAGAAAAAATATAGAATGTGCTTTGGGAAAATTCCTCCCCCTGAGAACCAGGAGTGAGAGAGAAAACATTCTTCTCTATCAGTGGGTGCTCAATAGAGAGTTTGAGCCTGAG
This sequence comes from Avahi laniger, assembly GCA_963575035.1. Lineage (NCBI taxonomy): Eukaryota > Metazoa > Chordata > Mammalia > Primates > Indriidae > Avahi > Avahi laniger. The sequence goes on along the minus strand of CAUYSK010037216.1, from coordinate 5,304 downwards.
TGAATGCAGATATGTATGAATTATACATGTACAAACAGCATCTTTTTGAAAGCTCAAGTTTGCCTGGGAAATAGTCAACCATCCATCAGGTGGCCGGTAGCTCTTGGGGTCACCTTGGAATTGGACTATAGTCTGGAACCTAACTTACTCTCTGTAGGTGTGGCTGGTGTGTTCAAGCGACCTTTTCACAAAATCTCACCTTTCACAAAAAGCTGTCTTGAAGCTTGAACCTTGCTCTGAGTCTCAGTCCTCAGACTGGAGAACTTGACCTTGTCACCTGGATTGTGCTGGCCTCTTCCTAGGGGACTGCTGTCCAGTTTCTCGGCTCTATGAATTTTCTTTAGGTTACCATATGCCAGCTCTAATGAGGCACCTGATTTTAAGAAACATAGCCATTTTGAAATATTGGTATTGTTCCTCTATCCATTTTTACCCCATGGATTTTTTTAATAAACTTCTGTTAGTTTTTTTTGGACTTGATATTCCCCCACACTCTTTGAACATGAATATTAGACTCAGGCTCTTTTCTCACCCTTTCATTCTAGATGGGGAACAACAAACTTCTGTTGTTGCTTTTGTGCATTTGGTTTACCTCTCTTAACTGCATGGCCCACCACAAACATTTTGGGGCTTAAACAACTGTGATAGTTGTTTTTAAATTAGATTGCAAGCTCCTAGAACAGTAGGGATCATGTCCCCTACCTTTGCAAATTCAGGCGCTGAATTAATGCTTGCTATTTTATGTAAAAAGGAATGTCTAAGGAATACTGTTTTCAGCTGCCCAGTAACAATAAACCCCTGAACAGTGTCCAAATAACATAAGGCTGAAAAGTCTCTGAGTGCAAGGCATGTTGAACACAGCCAAGAAGAGCCAAAGCTGAGACAATTGGTGTAACTGATGAATCACTGTCTAGCGGAAAGACATACTGTCATTCATTTGCAAAGGTTACTTGCGTCATGTCTCACTGGTGCCAAAGCCACAAACCAGGCAAAAAGAGGTGGAGGAGGAAGGGAAGTGTTTATGGAAACAGGGCGAGGGCAGTCTACAATTTTGGAGACCCTTGACTCTGCTGTATATTATTTAATGTTATTTAGTTTAATCCTTGCAATAACTCATTGAAGTAGGAACAGTGTCTGTTTTTTCCATTCAAAGACAAAGAAATTGAGAAATGGTGAGGTTCACTAATTTGCCCAAGGTCATCCTCACACGTTTATGGTAAATTGAGATTCCCATCGTCACTGGTTTGGCTCTTTAAAGGTGGAACTTCCTTTCCCATTGTTAATTGATTCATAAATGAGAACACCATTGGTATTGTGTTCCTGGCCTATCTATATCTCTCACTCTTCTAGAAGTTAATTAATTAATTAATTCCATTAATTAGGGAGCAGAACTTCAGCTTTTTCCTTTCTTTCTCTTTTGTGAACAGTTGTGAAGCAGACATTCTGGTCTGCCCCTCTCTGACGTACCTCCTATAAGGACAGCACCCAGAACTCAGCCCGGTATTGGTGGGTGAATTTGTCATGCTCTGGGGTTCCATTTTGAAAATCCTATGGTTGCTAGAATCTAAATCGCATTCATGAATATCAGTGATATTGGCATTAAAAGTGATATTAATCTGTTCATTTTCATTTATCTGTACTATTTTTCTGATCTGTTTGGTTCAGAAGTAAGTTGGAGAAAAAAGAAATTTATGTTTTCATTTCAAATAGTGTTCCTTTCCCTATGTAAAAGCTAAGAAGAAAATTAAACATAAAATGGACAAAAAAACAAAAAGAAGACAGTGAACAGCAGTCGTGAAGTTGAAAAAGAGAAAAAAAAATGACACAGTTCAGCTGCTGTGAAAAATTCAGCAGAGGAATAATCACGACCATATATCACAATCCCAGAGTGCGTAGCACAGCACAATAATTAATGTTCGTGATGACATTCCTTGATCCATCAAGAAAAATTGCATTATGTTCAGCAGACTTTCTTTTCTTTATCTAAGCCAGGGAAGAATGTATAATACATTGTAGAAAGATTTATTCTTTTGATAAAGGAAACATTGTGTTACTTATATTTGCTGGACTCTCTAAGGAATACCATTGTGAAAATACTTAAAAATAGAAAAGCAAAAGGGATTGTTGAGGATGAGTTCTTAGGCTTACAGTATCCTTAAAATTAAAGATTCGACCACAGCATCTGTATTTCCCTGTTCTACTTCAATTTGCCTAATCTGGATTAATCTTTAAAGTTTTACATTAATTGGTAAACCAGCTCTCAGAGCCAGTTTTTAACGTGACGAATCAGTTGTATTTTGTTTTTATTCAAAAGATACAAACATCCATTTGGATTTGAATTGAGCTGAATCTCAAGGTTTAAGCTCATCAGACTTGAGTTATAATTAAATAAACTCACAATAATGGTTAACAATGCTCTATTCATGTCGGAGCACAAATATTTTGGTTGGCATTGCAGGTAGGAAAGCGGAAGCTTGTCATCAGGAGAAAGTGTGACGTTCTCACTGTGAGACCTGCATGGTCGTATTATCAACTTCAGACCGTGGAGTTGAGCAGACTGAGAGAGGCTGGCTTTATGCTAATCACTTCCATAAGAGATTAGATATACAAACAGACTGCCAATTTACCAATTCACAATGGAGTAGGGGAAGATGAGGAAGAATATTCATAGCGTCATCCAGGGCACCTTTTGTAGCATCAGCATACTTGGGAGACCAAATTAATAGTTTGAAGTTTGTTTGGGAAGCAAGGAATTAAAACTTGGGGAGGCAGGTAACCTTGAAGACTGCGCCCAGCCCATGCCAGGGCCTATTGAATCATCCCTGAGCCCTATCAGAGTTATAATCATATCAGAAAATATTTACTAATCACTATCCAGGCACATTACAAATGTTTTACTTCTGTTAATTCATAAATCCTCCCAGCAACCCCATGATTCAGCCTCCTATGAGGTGACCTCTCCTCCCAGATAACAAGAAAATGGAGCAACCAGAGTGTAAATCACTCTTCTAAGGTTACAGGCCTGGCAGTTTTCAGGGGTGGACTTCGAACCCATGCATCAGAGTTCAAAGCCGGCAATTCTAAGAGCTGCGCTGATTTGTCTCTCTAGGGGTAGTTTGTTCTCCCTGGATTTAATGCTTGTTCTCTCACGCCGGTGCTGGATAAACACCACCGAGTTCTCATTTCTTCTGCTTTCCACTTCTAGGTTCCAAGCTATCCAATTCGATTTTGTTCTCAGAGTCTTCCTCCACATAAATTACGACCACGTGGGTTGTTTCTGTTTTATTAACTCACACACGTTCTAGTTGATTCACTGTGCTGTTTCACCCAGTCCGTTTGGATTGCGAGGTGTTTGCAAGTTCTCTGGTTATCCAATCATCCCATGACTGGATTACACTCAGAGGGGCTCTCTTGAAACCATGCCCATCCATTTTTGTGTGTATTTTACTAGCTTTACGGCAACCTAGTTTGCTGCTTTTAAGTTCTTGGGGCATACTTCTAATTATTGTCTTCATCTACCACCGACAATTAATTGATAAAATATTAATGGAAAATAGTTTCAGAATGGACTACAAAACTATGTAACTTTTGAAAAGCAGACACATCCTTCAGAATTCCAAATTACTAGCTAAAGCTCAATCTTTTACAATTATCTTTCTAACTTCATTGGTTATTTTTAAGAACTGGGACTGGCAAAAAAAAAAGAAGTCTTGCTGTTGTCTCAATTTACTTTAAAAAAATTTGCTCTTAGAGATTGTCTAAGAATAGCATGGAAGGGGATTTTATATTTATGGTTTCTGGTATGATCGATTTACATCATTAATAATGTGAATCATGGCTGTGAAATGAGCTTAACATTTCCACCAAGGTGTTTTATGTCCTGCAGTGAAGAGGTAACACTTGACTTGAATACTAACATTAGGACATATTTCAGATCCTCTGGGCAGTTCCTTGAGATCTTTGGAAGAAAGGTGCTTTGTACAGCCTTGCACAAAGAATTTGAGACAGCCACTTGTGAATTACTATGTGCTGACAACTTTATCTGACTGTACCAAAAGACATGGAGTGCATTATGAATCAGATTGTGGAGACAGCCCAATTTTATGGACTGTCAATCACTTTAAAGACAGGTGAGGTCATATAATAAATACCCTTGCTCCTCCAAAAATCCTGCGTGGATGCTCAGACCTTTTGAAAGCTTTGACTGGATTTCCCTGGCTTGGCAGTAAACTGTCAAATGATCAGCAAAGTCAGTGTGTCACTTGGCAGAGTGGTAGGGCTGGCTGCTGCTCTCATACCAACCCGAGGAACAGAAGGGGATGGGATTTTCTAACCCGCTGTACAGATGTGAAATGTAGATTACCCTTGGTGCTCCATTCAGTCTTCGCAAATGCTTCAACTCATAAATTATCAATGTCGTGTATTGCTGTGCAAGTCATGAGAGAAAAGCAGATGATAATTCCAAGATTGTTATTAGAGGAAAAGCAATCCTTTGGGAGAAGGGGAGGTGGGATGAGAGACAAAGAGAGGGAATTAGAAATGCATTTAGCCACGAGAAACTAAAGTAATGCTATGATGACAATTCTAGTTTGGAAATGTCAGCAGCAGATGGGATCTGCCATCACTTGCCAGTTGTAGACTCTTCTGGGTCCCCATAACAAATGCATGTTTCCTGTGGAGCAAAGGGTGATTTCAAAAAGCAATAGCAGAAATGTCTAAGGAGTTGGAAACTGCAGAACATCCATTTAGCTATAAACATACCCCATTGGGAGAGATGTGTGAGTGAGCAAGATGCAACAGGGAGAATGCGCAGGGGAGCCAGCTGAAGTTTAAGAATTGTGTGAGTCTTGCTTAAAACAACATTTAGCCATGTCCATAAAAAATTATTCTTTTAATACTTTCTTGCGTTGCCTAATTTGGAATGAAACAATCTTCCTTTTGTATTTGGAAAATCTGTTTTAAAGTAATAGACTGTAAATTGTTTTCAAGATCAAATGTCAAAAAATAAAATATTAGTAAAAATGTTTTTCCAAATTCAAAATACATATTTTTCATATCACACAATGTACCACCTTTTTATCAGGATAATTTAATGCAAATGCAACCATTCCCTGCTTAATGCCTTCATTTGGTTATCTGGCAATAAAGGAGTGGTAAGCACAAGCAAAATGTAGAAAGGCAACCAGAGAGAAGGCAAAAACAGGGCTTTGAACAAAAACATTCTCAGGAAATGCATTGTATCTTTTTGTCCTCCAGCAGATTGCACTAGGAAAGTGTGTTCTCTCTCACTAAATAAGGTGTAAA
>CAUYSK010037215.1:0-43420 GCA_963575035.1 Avahi laniger | reverse complement strand
TGGTTGTCACTGGTTGTTGTATAAAATTGACTTTTCATCGCACGTCACAATCCAATCGAGAAGTGGTCCCTTGTTGCGTACAAGAAGAGAAGATGACACTTCAAAATGACGATTTTTTTTTTGTTTTTTGGTTAGCTCATGTTTTTGGTGAGCTCAGTTATCAAGCTTTTTCACCTTTCCAATTTGCTTCAAATGCCACCTTAGAATGGTTGAAGTTGAGTTCCTGGCAACTTCTCATGTCGTTGTAAGAAGGAGGATCAGCTTCCAGGATTGCTCTCAATTGACCGTTGTTAGTTCTGGTAGCTGGCCCCTCCCTCGTCATCTTCGAGGCCCCTGTCTCCTCTGCAAAACTTCTTGAACCATCGCTGACTGTAGTTCGTTAGCAATTCCTGGGCCAAATGCATTGTTGATGTTGCGAGTTGTCTCTGCTGCTTTATGACCCATTTTGAACTCAAATAAGAAAATTGCTCAGATTTGCTTTTTGTCTAACATCATTTCCATAGTCTGAAATAAATATAAAATAAACCACAAGTAATAAGTCATTAGCAAAAAAACATAAAACAAGAAATGCACATTAAAATGTTGTATAACATAACCACATTTATCTAAGAACGTATTCCAGTATCAAATGGCAAATATCAAGAATGCTAAAACCACAATTACTTTTGCACCAACCTAATAGCTTTAGAAATATTTGCAATTTCTTTTTTTCAAGTATGCTTTTCATAGAATTTTTAAAAATCACTTTTTGTGACTTCTTGAGCAATTAATTGGTTTATTTTTTTCTTTAGTCATTATGAATTATGAAACTTAGAATTCTATTTTTGCTTTAGCTTAAAGAAATTATGGAGTCAAAACTGGGAGACAATACAAAAGATAATACTTTATGACTATTTTCATAGATTTTTGAACATAACTTACTACAAAAAAGTATATATGATATACTTTAATATAGCCTATTATATTTTATTCTAGTTATTTTTTTTTAAAGTACTGGACAAGATCCATTACATTGATCTCATAACTGACCAATGGCCCATGACCTACAGCTGGGAAAAAACTTGGTCTATAGCATGCATTTTTAGATTACTGATATTATTGGCTCATTTTATGCCAACAAAAAATTATTTGCTTACTTGTTTTTCTTGCTTCCGTCTTATTTATATCATCTTATATTTTATGTATACTCTATGAGCTGCTATAAGGTGATTCTTGTATAAAGATCATAAATAAGTAAATATCTGAATATACTAGACAACCTATTAAACTGAAGTTATATAGATTCATAAAATGAACTTTTCTACAAAGAGCTTATGGTTTACTGAGGAAGGTTCTCTAAAGGTTTTGCTCCTAGGAACAAATGTATAATTGCAAAACATTTTGTAGTGCTACCGCTTGCAACAAAAAAAATTATACCAACAAGTTGCTGTGACTTTGAGCTTTTAAAGTCTGGCAAAAACCCAGTGCTCACTGTATGCATGGTGTTGTATGCAAGAGCTGGTAATAGACGCCCATCAGAGCACAGACATGTCTTCTGACCCAGGGGACTCACTCACTAAGCAGATGTCTTGATGCACACACGAGACAGAAAAAGCAGCAAGGGTCTGAACATCAAGAGAGGAAAGCAGTGCAGGCTGAACATGAACTGGATAAGCGTTCTGTATTTATGTAAGCACACAGCTTATGCAAATATATCACGCAGCAAATTGTCACCTTTAACCTAACACCTATATTTTCACAAAACAAGATCAAGGAAAATATTTTCCCTAAATAATCTCTCCTCCAGATGTTCTTTCTGGTATAGAATCATCCCATTGCCAATAGTTATTTCTCTAAAAATGATGAAGTTAAAACAAATACAGTAGTGTGTTTATTAAAAGCCTTTTATCTTTAAAACCACATCTGTATTTCCCCCCCGGGAGTGGTGGGAGTTAATACTTGACAAAGTATATGAGAGGGGCCAGACAGATCCCTGCTACAGGGTAAGTGTCCAATATTTCACAGTTGTGCAATACAGCACTCTTTACTTCTTTCCTGTGACCCCTCTTTCATGACAGTCCCCTAATGATTCTGACTTTGTTTTCCTCTTCATGTGCTATTATCTCTTCTTCTTGTCCTCTATTCTTTAAGAGTTTACATGCCTTTCCTATCATAATTCTCATTTTCTCTACTGTATCATATTCCTGAGAATGTTTTCAATGGCTTTTACTTATTCTTCAAGCAAGAGAAGAAGCAATGGTTTAGGAGGATGGCACCTACTGACTTACTGGGTCATATGCTATACTTTTCAAAATAAAGCATATTTTTTCCATTGTGACCCAGGTAGATCTCAGTGGGCTATTGTTATATTCAACTAGAAATGAGCTACATATAGAGATAGTGGTAGGGACCAGAGACCAAATTTTGAGGTATTGTGAGACATTGATTTGATCATTCAAAGTTTATGTTTTAAATTCTGTTGATTCTTAACTATTTTATCTGAATTTTTAGCTTGTTTTGTATAAAATATATGTCATCCAAGACATGGAATTATCTCATGCTAGTTTTGCCATGAAGGTCAACCTGGCCTACAAAGACCGGGGCAGACATGTTTTGCCTTCTAGTTTTATAGCCTTGGTTCATAAGAATTTTTTGTTTTTATGCTCCTCTTCTCTCTTGTGGGCTGCACGAGATGCTGATGAGATGATTTGTCTGTTTACCACTTCCTTTTACTTCACAAATGCTCTTCAGAATGTGAAACACCCAGTGAAAGTAACTAATAAAATATTTATTTGGGTGTTCTCCTTAGTGTGAAGGGTTAGAGAAATATCTACTATTTTCACTATCCCAAGAATACAGATTGATGCTATTGTTTGTTTCATTACCATCGTAAGGTTTAAGAGGAAAGTGTAGCAGGGTTTCAGAGAACGGCTGCAGGAAGAGACAAAGCTAATCTAAAAGTAAGGAAGTTAGAGAAATGTAAATTCCTCCTTTTTAAAATCATGTAAATGTTCACTTTTCAGTTGAAAATAAGAGGAAAGAAAATACGTATTTCCTCTAGGTAATATTTACTATGAAATAAAAGAAAACTTATTATGGTCGTTAAGTTCATGTAATTCTACACATACTGTTATCTTTGGGAAACTTTAAATTTGTTATGTGTCCATTGTTATTTAGATCACAAATTAAGAAAATGATATTTCTACAGTTTTAGCCCCTCCTTCTTGAAGTTCTTTGAAGCTGAGCACTTTTGATGTGTAAAATATTCATCATTGTTGTAGAGAGACAAGTACACAAATAGTTTAAATTAGGATTAATGATATATGTTATGTGGAAAAAGCCCTACAGATCTTTTAATAGTGTGTGTTAGATTTCCCATATAATCTCCTGGATCTTAATTTTCTCTTCTATAAAATTTCACTTCTATAATTATTTGAAATTTTTGTATCTATTTTTGAAATATATAAATGTTCATGTACAGTTCTGTATCATCTATTGCATTCATGCTTTAATAGGCATTATTCAAAGAACTTTAGATATATTAAACATCACAAAAACCTGATGACAAACTATTACTATCCCTATTTTTTAGGCAAGAAAAGTGAGCCATAGAGAAGTTGCTCAAGATCAGAAAGCTAGTTGTTCCATTGCTGGAAAGGGGAAGATTATATGTTCAATTAACACATTTATTTAGTGCCTGTGATATACCAGTAACTACCCCAGGTGCTGGGGATCATTGAAAAAAACAAGCAAAAACCTCTAGCTTTGTGAATTTGATCATTATTCATTTAACCTATATTTAAACCTAAGCATTCATTTAGATATTATTATTTATTTACTTAACAATTATAAAGCCCTCTGTTCTTTATTATAGCCAGCTATAGAGCAATGCAAAAATTTTTTCACTGTAAATGCCTACTCATTATGGGAAAGAAGAAAAAGAAAAAAAAAATCTCCAATGTGATTTTCTCCAGGGCTGTTTCCTACCGTGATACATTTTGTATTCACAGACAGTGTCATGAGAGTAGGTTCTCACTATATTTTTGTTGAATGTGTAAATGGGACCTTCTTTTAATATTGGGTTTAACTTTTCATTAAAAAAAGTAAGACTTCTCTAATGATTCAATCGGGATTAAAGGATTCATAGGCTTATTCCTTTAAAGTTGGCCTGAGAATGTTGAAGTAAGATTTGCAAGTTTGGTATATCATTTGCTTAATCGGTAGGTACCAGCCGAGATTTTCACTTTTCATTTATAAATATATAAAATAGAATCACTTCAAAGCATGCTGTTATTTGAAATATCTAGGCTTATAGAATGTTTGAAATAACTAATAGAAAATGAAATTGAAGTTTTACTTTAGGGCACTAAAGTATAATATACATTGAAAAAAAATCTCCTCTTGTTTTCATCCATTGTTTCAAAATTTATGAGCTGGGCCAGGCGCGGTGGCTCACGCCTGTAATCCTAGCACTCTGGGAGGCTGAGGCGGGCAGATCATTTGGGCTCAGGAGTTGGAGACCAGTCTGAGCAAGCGTGAGACCCTGTCTCTACTAAAAAAATAGAAGAAATGATCTGGACAACTAAAAATATATAGAGAAAAAATTAGCCGGGCATGGTGGCGCATGCCTGTAGTCCCAGCTACTGGGGAGGGCGGGGCAGGAGGATCGCTTGAGCCGAGGAGTCTGAGGTTGCTGTGAGCTAGACTGACACAATGGCACTCTAGCCCCGGCAACAGAGTAAGACTCTTTCCCCCCCACCAAAATAATAATAATAATAATAATTATAAACAAAGTTTATGAGCTGTGACAAGATCATGAGCAATATCTTAACTACAGAAAAGTAATATATACTTGTTATTAATTTTAATGCAGTTTTCATAAGCAAGATGCCAATCTGAAATTTAATCTTATGAGTGCTCTAAGGGAGAAACTAAAATAGTTAAGCTTTGTAATAAAAAATAGTATATAATATCTGTAAACTATACACATTGCCATAGATTCAAATCAACATGCAGTCTTTTACTTGAGATACATTAAAATAATTATATGAAATATTTTCATTTTAATACACACATTTTCCTGTAACTTTAACAGGCATTCTTTACTTAAGTAAATGTCATGAGTTATTTTCATGTAACGTGTCAGTCATAATGTATCAAGTTAATATATATTTCTTTTAATTTTGATACCACATCTTCTAGGGGCAAATGTACATTCAATTGATGTTTTCCTGCAAATTTGGAAAATTTCTATTGACTACATTCAGAGCCTAATTTTTTCCAGTATGTTCACATACTTTATAAAAAGACAAATGAATTATAGTTATTTAATGCATACTGTAAATTTATTTTATTCATTGGGGATATGAATGAAGAGAACATGGAGATACCACACAAAATTCAGTGCCAAGTACCACATTAATTCATTGAGAAAATAATGGCAGAGAAGGTAGAGTGCTGTGATAGACCGCATGAGGGATACTTTGAAAGATACCATGCTTCTAATTTTCAGAGAAATAGAATTTTTTGGTATGATGGTTATTGATCTGGGCCTAAAAAGAGGCTGGAATTTTAATAGTATTGGAAAAGACCAAAGACTTTCCAAGTCAGAAGGTAAGTGTGACCAAATCTTCAGAGGTAAAAATGGACATACTGTGTTAGAGGGACAGTAAGAGATGTAATATTTTAAAAGAAAATAATGTTCACAGTATAATGTAAAACGTAAAGTAGAAAATGCTGAGTATGTGTGATGAGTATTTTTCTGGGATGATCCAGGATAAATATGTTCTCAAAAAGGTGAATTAACACAAACTATTTTACAGTTCAGCATAAAAGGGAAAGAATATTTCACTGTTAAAATGAGGAGTGCAACATGATCACAGAGCCCTGTGGTGTCTACGGTGTCACGTGTGTTGAATTGTTATCAAAACTGAAAACAAATCACTGATGTTGTAGAAAATTACAAATAAATATGTGAACAACAGTGGCAAGCAGCAGAGGTTTTAGAAATGAACTGGGTAGTGAAGTTCAAACGCACTAAGCGAATGACAGGGAGTGACCGCTTGGGTAAGGAACATAAGCACTGTCATAATTCCTTTAAGTTTGCTCATTTTAGAGAGTGTTTAACACATATAAGCTTGTTCTTAAATGGCTGCATTTCTTCTGTTTATTAAAATTCAACACAGTGTATATGAATTTCATGGGTATGAGTCAGGAATTTTTTTTTTCAGCATTTATAAACTACTAAGCATTGTAGGAAAAGACTGTAGTGAATCAGGACGTACAGACATTGAGCCTTATTTTTAACTGAAAAATATATAAATTATTCAGTGATTACATATGAGAAGTACTGAGCACAATAATTGTTACATAGTGAGCTCAGTAATTGGCAAATATTGAAAAATGAATTCTTTTAGTGTGAGCTGCTTTCTAGCGACCCTCCCCTCCTTTCCTTCTGGTGTCGTGGCTGTCATGCAGCACGATCTGCTGTGGTGCTTCCTCGGGTGGTCTTTGAAGAGTGGGGTTTAATTAGGAAAAAAATTTCATGGTGGGACAAATGAGAATTGCATCTCTTTTTGTACAGACAATAACAAATAAAATATCTCAGCATTTAAGTTGTATGATTATTTTAGATTTGAAAAAACTAATGGGTAATAATCCTTTTCTGCGGTTTGCAAGAGAAATATTAAAACAAAAATATAATACAGTCAGTCACCTTGTATGTACATTGATCCTTGATAAATCAGCTTCTAAGATAAGTGGAGATTCATCTTCAGGGGTTTTAATTTTAACCTGAATAAAACAGAACAAACCTAGTTGCATTATATATCGTCTTTTGTTGATGTTTTTCTGTTACCAAAAAAGGAGTGTCTTTATTAACTTTCTCTTTTCTCTCATTTTAGTAATTCAAAAAAAATATATTTTCATTGTTCTTCATTCATAGACCTTGTTCTTCTTCTTGCTCTTGCCCTTCCCATCCCTTTTGTCCCCTTCCTTTCTTCCCTTTTGACTCCGTTTTTCTAATGATGAGAGGCAAATTTTCGTTCTTTTCACTTCTAGAACTGAGTTCTTTTTGTTTTTTTTTTTTTTTTTGAGACAGAGTCTCACTCTGTTGCCCGGGCTAGAGTGCCATTGTGTCAGCCTAGCTCACAGCAACCTCAAACTCCTGGGCTCAAGCGATCCTCCTGCCTCAGCCTCCCAAGTAGCTGGGACTACAGGGATGTGCCACCATGCCCGGCTAATTTTTTATATATATATTTTTAGCTGTCCAATTAGTTTCTTTATATTTTTGGTAGAGATGGGGTCTCGCTTTTGCTCAGGCTAGTCTTGAACTCCTGAGCTCAAATGATCCACCCTCCTCGGCCTCCCAGAAGTGCTAGGATTACAGGCGTGAGCCACAGCGCCCAGCCTGGAATGACTTCTTGAATTTAAAATACTTAGAGGACTCTACAAATATTTTGCTCTTCTGCCCTGGCCTCTGGAATCGTTCACCAGATGTCTGCTAGCTGGTTAACCGTTATACCACTTATTGTTGACTATTCTTTTCATAAATATATTTTTATATTATTAAATTGAATACACGTACAGTGACAGAAGAGTAGATGTTTATTATCTATAAAATATGAAGTGTAATTTTCCCTGTAATTGTACCCTCCTCTTTAGTATTTGGAATACTTGATTGATAAAAATGTAATTTTCACACAACTCTTGATTAATTAATTATTATGCAATATGAAGCACATCTGTTCAAAAGTTCAAATTTTCCAATTTCTTTAACTATATTTTTGGCAAAGTTTCTTCAGATTATATTTATCTTCTAAGTTTCAGATACTCTATAATTGCAAATATTGAAGCCTTCCTTAGAGAGAAGGAATGGGTGGCTTTGCGGAGAAAGCACAGAGTTGAGACTGTGATCAAGGGCCCACCATCTAGTTATGTGATTATGGGAGGGATGATTAACTTCTTTGAGCTATAGTTTCCTCATCTTTAAAACTGAGATGCTACAATTGCTCTGTCAACTGCCTGGCATTGATACGAAAATGAAATGATGAAATGAAACAGACTGATTTGCAAATTGTGAAGCACTATGTAAATACAAATTGTGGGTATGATTACCATTGTTCTTATGGTAGTATGTAATTAATTCCCTAACAAAAATATAAATTAGAACAAAGTCAATAATTTATATTTATATGATAAACTGATTTCTAATATATTGGAAGTATAATATTAAAAAACCTGTGTGGAAGTAATGTATTTCCCAGCTTTTATATTTAATTTCTTCTGTGAGTTTTGAAATGGTGATGTTATCAAATCATGTTAATTATTAAGGAAAAATATTAATAATCATATTTCCTAATATTCCACACTTAGTTCAATTAGGAAATAAAATGGTGAATTATAACAATCATTCATCTAGGAATCTAATTCAAAAACTATATCCTTGTTATCTTTTATTAAGTAGAATTGGAAATAGTAAATAAACTATACTTGAGCTTTACGTAACTTAGTAAATATGTTTGCATTTCTTTTATTCTTGCTTTAAATAATGTTTTCTTAAATTGTTGATACAGGTAATTCATGTGAAGGCAGTATCTACAATACGTAGCTTTTTTTTTTTTTTTTTTTTTTTTTTTAGACAGCCTCGCTCTGTCTCCTAAGCTGGCGTGCAGGGCCATCATCACAGCTCACCGTATCTTCAAACTCCTGGGCTGAAGCAATCCCCTTGCCTTGGACTCCCAGAGTGCTAGGATTACAGGCATGAGCCACTGTGCCTACATAGCTATTTCTAAAAAACTTTATATGTGAGAATTTTTTAAGAGCAAATATGTGATATCTTTTTTGAAACTCAATGGAAAAACTTAATCAAATGTGAATTATCTTATCAGTGTCCATAATAAGACCCAATGGTCCTTGCAGGACTGTAAGGGCTTATTCCAAGTCAAAAAAGGTCAAATTTGGGATAGTGATCATCAGATATTATTATGTAATAAATTATATTTGTAGATTAATGCAGAGAAATAAATGTACAGGAGATTATATATTAGATATATGTTTTGTAAAGCACTGGGCACAATTATGAACACTTAAATGAAAAAAATAACATCTATACAATATTAAATACATTTAATTTTGAAGTATTTTTTATCTCATCAATATTTTCTACCTTCAACAACTGTGCTTAATATCGGAGCTAGAAATTAATATTTCAAATAGTGAATACAATTGTGCCTCTTTGAGATCTTAATTGTCTAAAGGTTATTTTTACATAATTAACTAGACTGTAAGATTCTATTTTTAAATAAGTGATTCTTTAAGCCAGTATCAGTTTTTTCATTATTAATAACAAAATATTTCTTTTCCTGTGCGCTAGGGCTCACCGGGAGAGCGTGGATCAGCAGGTACAGCTGGCCCAATTGGTTTGCCGGGGCGCCCAGGACCCCAGGGTCCTCCTGGTCCAGCAGGAGAGAAAGGTGCCCCTGTAAGTAACGTCAAGGAGAAAATGCATGATAGTGTTACCCTGCACACGTATGACTTTTTATTCAAGAGTATTAGCTTTCCATACCCCACTGCATTCTCTCTGCACATGTGCCTGGCATATGAACACAACCTCCTTTTATATTTATAATGGAAGAAATTTCAAATTCAATTAAATGAGATAACTTTTTTCACAGTTTATGGAACCTTAATACCTATGAGGGAGTTGGATATTATTAATGTAAAAGGCTTCTCATTTTGCTCCTTTTAAAAAATATAATTGGGAGTTTTGATTAAAACTATACCTTGCTGCTTTATATTAGAAAAGTGTGAACTTTTCATATGTCTTGTAATACAAATTCAATTCCAAGCATTTCCATAGTCTGCAAATTAAACCCATATAAAGCAGCTGCCCTTCTCATGTAATTTCAGCTTTGATCTCCAGTGAGTGAGATGGGAAACACTGACCAATTATTTCATCTTGTATTTATTGGATTTTAAAATTTTATCCTTAAATGACTTTGGACTCTGTTCATCAGGTATATGTTTTTTTGCTGAGATTTCTCCTCTGTTTTTGTCCCTGCTTTGATTTAATCATGCTGATTAAAAAAAAAAGTCTCTCATCTTACAAGATTAAAACACAAACTGATTCAGTAAATGTAGATAAAAGTGTTGGCTATGATACACAAAAATCTATGTTTAATACTTTTGTATACTGGTAAGTCTTGACATATATAAATCAGTTTAAGATTATAATTCAGAATGCTTTTTTATCATTAAGACTTCAGTTTAGCAAGTTGATTGTTTTCATTGTCCATGCATTTTCTCTCATTACTTTGTGATATTTTTCCAATGTTTCTGTTTTAGTTCATTTTGTGCAGCTATAACACTATACCACAGATCGGGTCATTTATAATGTATAGAAATTAATTAGCTCGTGGTTTTGGAGGCTGGACAGTCCAAATTAAGGGGCTGCATCTGGAAAGGGCCTTCTTGCCACATCGTTTCATGGTGGGAGAGCAAAGCAAGGATGAGAGAGAGAAACAAACTCTCCCTTTTATAATGACGCCACTCCTGCAATGGCAGCATTAATTCATTCACTCAGCCCTCTGGCCTGATGACCTCTTCTTAGGCTCCCCTTCACAACACTGTTGCATTGGGATTAAGTTTCCAATGCATGATTTTTGGGTGACACATTGAAACGATAGCAATTTCCAAATAAAAAAAGATTTTTTTTTCTGTAATCAATTACCTTTCAGAAACAGTTAAAATGTAAGAATGGGGCTATAGTACCTGTGGGTAGAATTTTTGGGTGACAGATAAAGGACTTTTAATATGCTGAGCATTTTTCTTAAAGCAAAATATTTTATAATGTGCTAGGCACTGAGAGGAAATAGAAAGAGAATAGATTCAGGTATTTTGATACAAGTTCTTTTAAAAATCTAAGGCACATGTATCTAGGCACAATATCATAAAGAATGCATATAGAGAAAAGGAATACACATTGCTTTTATACAAATTGAGAATATACTATTCAGAAAAGTCACGACTTCTGTGAAGATAATATATTGAACGGTGGATTTTAAAATGAAAGTATACCTTGGTTTATGAAGAACTAAAATATTGAAACAAAGATCAGAATATAGAAAAGCACTGAAAATGATAATAAGAAATTAATTTGGTGGGACAGATGGGGAAGTATCAACAGAGCCCTTATGAGATCTAGGCTGTGGACCTGGGTTTTGTTGGAAATTGATGATACCATAGCTAGGGAAAGGCAAAAGGGAATGGTTTGCTCATCCATCCTCTCTCAGTTATCTCCACCATCACCAACTCCAGGATATTGATTCCATTTTTCTTTTATTCAACAAATAGTTATTTAGAATAACTAAGTGCTAGCTACTGTATTAAGCAGTACTTTGAGGAAGGTGTCTGGTTAGAGGACATGGCATAAAGTGGTTGTAAGAACGTTGGGTGAAACTGCCCTTAGCTATCCATGTATGGGTCTAAAAAACTGATGGAAATAACCAAATTTAGTGCAGACTTGTACTTCTTTCTCTTCCCAATTATAAATTTGGATCTTACCTCCTCTGAGAAGCTTGTGTTATAAAAATATGATGCAATTATCAGTAGCTTTAGGCTTGGATAAAGAAAGAGAGAGACAAGACTGGGTCTGTGGAAGACAAGTTCTTGGGCCCTCCACCTTTCAACGCAGCTTCTTGGAAGGGAGAAAGTGGAAAACAAGAGTCATGAATATTTACATGACCTACTATGGCAAAACTTGGTTTAATCAGGCTCCTCAAATGAGTCAGTCAGATTAGAAGCTCTTGGAGGTGGGGCTGGAAAGCAGGTAAGAAGGGAGTCAATAATCTTTTTCAACTTAATTGCATTGACAGAAATATTTTGACAGGGAGAATTATTCTTAAAGAAAACTATTAATTGTGTTGGAGAGATACTGAATGGAAGGATTACAAATAGGAATCTATGTTACTTACGTATCTATTTGGGGGATAGTTGTAGAAATGGGGCAAGCATGGGTGCAGCTAGATCCAAAGCACAGTGAAGCCAATGCATTTAACCACAAATGCATTAGATAGTAGGAGTTAGAGATTTTCAGAAAATTATGCTCCAAATACTTATTTACAATTTCAAGCATATATTTGCAGAGAGAATGATCAATGCCAAGATTGTAAATCTGGGAGTTATTTAGAATAAGTGATGTTTAGAAACATATTATTTGATTACCATGTGATACAGTGTTGAGGAGGGAGGAGAACAGAAATCTGGACTCATTCTTTTCTTTCTTTCTTTTTCTTTTTTTCTATTTTTTTTTTTTTTTTTTTTTGAGACAAAGTCTCCTTCTGTTGCCCGGACTAGAGTGCAGTGACTGTATCATCATAGCTCACTGCAACCTCAAACTCCTGGACTCAAGTGATCCTCCTGCCTCAGCTTCCCAAGTAGCTGGTGCACATCACCATGCCCGGCTAATTTTTGTATTTTTGTTAAGATGGGGTCTTGCTCTTGCACAGGCTGGCTGCGAACTCCTGAGCTCAAATGATCCTCCAGCCTTGGCCTCCCAGAGTGTTAGGATTACAAGCATTAGCCATCATGCCTAGCCCAAGACTCATTCTTTATAAAAAATTATAATGGGTGTGATTCTGAAAGGATCCAGTAAGAGAGAAAGAGAGTCCGTAAATTATAGATATAGATAGATATAGATATAGATAGATGTAGATAATCTCCAGAGACATGCTATCAAATAGGCCAAGAGAGAAAAGAGTCCCCTTTTGTTAAATGTTGCAAAAGATCAAGAATATTGAAAGCTTAAAAAAAACAAAAAGAGAAGCTGAGATTTGACCTGCGGACATTCATAATTTTAGGATAATTACAATGGGATTCAAAAAGAAAGTGAACTGTGAAGAAGTGGCGTGGAGTAGGTGAACGTAGATCACCCAAGTAAGGCGTGGAGACAAAAGAAGAGTGAGTCGTAGGTAGAAGTACTAGCAGGATGGAATGGAATGCTGCTGCTTACTGCATCGTGCGTGTATTTGTCTACTTCACCAATAATAAGAAAATAATCAGTGAAAAGTGAGGGGGTTAAGGAAATCAAACTAAAGCTGCCTGCTTGGAGACGGCCAGAATTGGATTGGGAACTGACTCTATCATGTATTTAGGTCATGATTTTGGTTATTCAACATTAAAACCTCTGTTTTTTTATCTCTGAAAAGAAGATAATCAGTATTTTGTGAGGATTAGATACAACTACAGTTCTAAAGCACTTTGCAGAATTGTGGTAAAAGTTCAGAATAATCATCATCATCATCATCGTCAGTGCGTGAACCAGGATTGCCATAGAGAAGGAAGAAACAATACACTGGAAATAAATATATAAATCAGCTTTTAAGTAAGGAGGGATGGCTTTGTGAATTGCGGTGAAAGTTGAGGGCATGAGATAGGTTAAATATAAGACCATGCCAAGTCAAACCAGGGACATGGCAATGTGTAACTATCTCTCAATTTTTTAAGGTAAGATTTAGTTATTAATGTAAATGGAAGGGTAGAAGTGTTGAAAGAAAGACTGACTAATTAAGGAAAGACGGATGTTTCCGGTTGTTGTGTGGGTTGCGGGAGGGACTGCTGTGTCGTCTCGAAGAGTTATAAATGTCGAATCTAAATTTAGAGTGTTGCAGATCACTGGAACGATTTCTTCCGACTCCACACAGACCAGGGTCAGAAGAAACATAATAAATGGAAGTAGTTCCTGGCTGGAGATTGTATGTACTGTAATGAAGGCAGATGAGAACTTATCGGTCTTATTTACAGCTATCCTTGTATAAAATAATTGAATTTTGGAGTTAAGGGTAGCAAGGATATTCAAATTAAGGGGGAATATTTGAAACAGCTGTTGTGTTTAAAGCAGTGAAGTTTAGCGTGAACAGCGCAGTAAGTCTCGTGAGTATAGATAGGTATCATAATATTTGATGGAAGGAAATAAAAGGTCTCCAGAGTGACATCAGAGGTATGTTTTATATGATATATGGCACAGTTTTGAAAAACAAGTACATGTGAAAAACATAGGCACGTAATAAATCAGGACCAACAAGTTAGCTTTGTTTTATAAATATTTTGTTGTCATTAATTAACTAACTCAACAAATGCTCCTTAACTGGCTACTCCGGGCCGCAGGCCAAGAGTAAATAAGGAAATGCAAAAACAGACACATTTCCTGCCTTCACACTGTTTATTGTCTGGTGGGGAAATTAGATAATAAAGAATCACTAAATACATGTATAGTTACAAAATCTGGTTATTGATATGAAGGAAATGCAATGGTCTATGTCAGTCTATAGCAGAGAGATGAAAGCTAGAATTGGGACTTGTCCTTGGACCATACATTGAAGGTGACATGTAAAAGATGAGGAGGCCAAAGGAACAAAATGTGATAAGGCCATATGACAGGAGAGGGCATGGCATCAGATTTAAGAGACTGAAAAAAGAATCTGGAAGGGTTGGCATTCAGAGAGCAAGGGTGAGAGGAAGCGAGCCAGATCATGGTAAGCCACACTAACCTGGGTCTTTGTTTTAGGAGCAGTAACAAGTCAATTGACCTAAAAAGCGTAAGTGATACGATGTGATTGACTCTCTGGATACAGAATGGGGAATAGATTGGAAGGAAGTAAAAATCAACATGGGGAAAGGCAGGAGGTTATTTCAGGATGTCAGACAAAGGATACTAGTATTTTGGAATAAGGTGTCAGCTGTGGAGGTAAAGTGAAGTGAATGTATTTAAGAGATAATTAGGAGACAAAACAAGCAAAACCAAGTCATTGCAGAAGAGCAGGAAAAGGTAAGGAAAGTGGGGGAAAGTGGAGTAATGCAAAGGCAGGACCTAATGAGTTGTAGATTACTCTTTAATGTGACAGGAACAAATAGAACCCCCGAATGCAATCAGAAATACTGTCTTATGCAAAGCCGGTGAAAATTTTGGCTTTTAGAAAATAATTTATTTTAAACTCTGAAAGGATGTTTTATGGGAAATAGAGACTGTCTTCATTATCAAGGCACTATTTTTTTTTAAAATTACACATATAGGTAAATTTAAAAACAGGAAAATAACGCCATTATTAAAAACCAAATGAACCAAAATAAAAACAGAAAAAGTTAACAGCCTTGTCATTTCGCATCAGTGAAAGCAACAGTGATTTAATATAGCAAAATGTGGGAAAACCCATGAAACATTTGTTAAAAATAGGAAAGAGTTACATATAAAACATAAAGCATGTTGCACACTTGGACATGTGAGCAAATGCATTTTGCGATTTTTAAAGCTTAGCCCCCATTGCACAGCTGTTTCAGCGGCACTAAGGAAGGGGAGTGGAGGCTCAGCAAGTTTTCGCAAACACCAGGCATCCGATTTGTCAATACGTAATACTTGCTTAGAAAATACATGTTCGAAAGAAAAATTCTAATTTGAGTCCTAATTATTTTTGTGGCCCATAGTCTGAGATTCATAAATGATTAAAAAAGGACATTATTCTTAGTCACTAATGAATGTAGGGATCTTTTGAGTTGTCATTTGTTACTTGAAAATATTTTTTCTTAGAAACATTAAACAATTTCCTTGTCAAATATATTAATAGAAGGTAGCTTATGACTGTTGTAGCTACACTTCAAAATTGTAGCAAACAGTTAATTTATAGGTTTCTTACAGCAAATTAATGATCTGTTGGATTTTCAATGCAGGGAGAAAAAGGTCCCCAAGGCCCTGCAGGGAGAGATGGAGTACAAGGTCCTGTGGGACTCCCAGGGCCGGCTGGTCCTGCTGGCTCCCCCGGAGAAGACGGAGACAAGGTTGGTGTTCATTATTAATGCTAGTAAATCCTGCGAGAAAGTTTAATTTTTTTTCAAGAATTCTGGAATTAATCTTTCTGAGATTGGATGCCAGATAAAAGATTACTTTTTTCAATGTTTCAAACATGTTCCAGCAAAGTTATATTTAAAAAGTTAAGAATTAGTATGTATTCCGTAAAACAGTATGTGGGATATAAACAGGAAAATGAAATGAAAGAAGAACGGCAGTGAGAAAAAATAGTAGAGGCCAAAATTTACTTACTTTTAAAATGCCCTTCTGAAATGAATATAAAAATAATTAATTATATGTATATATTAACTCTCTTGTTTTGAATATCGCACAGTAAGATTTAAGAATGAATTACATGCTTGATAATCACGTTATCTTTTACCAACAGATAGATACTCTGAACTCTTGATTCCAAGACATTTTTGAATATGATATATTTTAATATTTTATTGTAAAATATTGTAAAAACTTGTAAACCAGCACTCCAATACTGTGCGTGATTTTAGTATTTGGAAAACTAGGAGAAAAGTAATTTTTGATTAATGTGTAATGATAGTTTCTATACATCAGTGTACTTTCATTATCAGTTTATACTGGTTGTATTGAGACAAAATTAATTTTTTGGTTATAAATCCAGTTGCAGTATTCCTTGATATTAAGTTGACTTTTGTTTGTGAATATATTATTCAGTACTAGAAAGCTAGAAGCAGAAGGAACCCAACATTTTACATTTTAAACAGTGACATTAAACACTAGCATGTGATTATATTAAAGATAAAATTTAACAACTTGATAATGACAAAGGCAATTCAATGGCAGGGTGGCATGTTAGAGATAAATTTTAACTCAAATCTTTCAAATACAGGGTGAAATTGGTGAACCCGGACAAAAAGGCAGCAAGGGTGACAAAGGAGAGAATGTGAGTTTCCCACTTCTTATTGAGGGAACATTACTCGTTTAACATCTTTTACTGTTTACTATGGATATTTTTATGTTGTACTACTTAACTATCCAAAACTTAAAATATCGATACTATATTTCTTCTGTGGTTATATAATTCTATACAATTCTGTGAGGTTTCTTTCTATGATTAAGTAAATTATGATGATTATAGGCCACATTTATACATCTGTGGTAGCACATGAAAGAATAATATAATGAAATAATCATCTTTTCCATATGATCATGAGAAATAATGTGTACCAAAATTAATACTATTATTATATTCCACATGTATACCAATTGATAAATCTGTTCCCATATACTATAAATATTTATTTTAGAATTTTTCTCTGAAATAGTAAAACTATCAAAACAGTTTTGCTTTCTCACTCAAATGATGTGGTCACTCTTGCCTCTATAACTTTTTTTTCATTCTTTACCACTTTACATCCTCTTTAAATTAAATACTTAAAAAGTTTCAGTGTTCTTAGATTAAACACATTGGATAATGATACTCTCATGTACTTCACCTCAGCACTTAATAATTTATACTCCTTAAAGAACATCTACGGACATTTAGTTTTTTAAGTTCTTTATTTTCATTATTTCTTTCTTTAAGTGTTCATATATTTGTTCTCCAATAGAAATGTAAATTGGGGAATATAGAGATATGTCCTTAATTCACTTTTTTTTTTTTTATCTAGTTTGGAACTTTATACATCATCCCTAGCAGTTTGATTCTAATAGGTTATTCTAGTTCTGTCCTATGATCCATCTATCATTTGGATGCTTTTAGGGTTGGAATTACTGCATACCTTAGCACATAACTTTGAAAAGAGGTTTTATTAGAATTGATTGAATCTCAAACTAAGTATTAATAGTTACCAAAGACCTATGAGAGCTGAATATTTCTAACTAAAAAGAAATCTCTAGAATCAGAGCAGAAAGAGCTTGCATGTAATTGCAGTATTTAATATGTAATAGGCCCTTGATTTCTTCTTTTATTGAGTATAACAAAACCTTAGAAAATAAGCAGCAACACTGATACTCTGGATTTATGCTGTAAAATTATGACAAGAAATTGTGTACAGAAAACCAGCTGTGTAAGTTTGGTGCAATTGGTATTGACTATAAATTTACAAATTCCATTTTAGTATCTGCCTTAGTCTATTTGTGTTTCTATAAGGGAGTATCTAAGGCTGGGTAAATTGTAAAGAAGAGGTTTATTTAATTTGAGGGTCCTTGGGCTATGCAAGAAGCATGATGCCGGCATTGGCTAGGCTTATCCTAAGGGCTGTTGTGCTGCATCAAAACATGGCAGAGAAGATCCAAAGGTATGTGAGCATGCTCAAAGAGGAACCAAACCCTACATGCATCCTGCCTTCATGACAGCCCACTCTGGGTGGTGGGAAGGGTGATGGGGGCGGGGAGGGGAACTAATCCAGCTCCCTGAGATCCAATCCTGTCTTTTGAGAAGGAGAGCTCACTACAGGGAGCCATTCATGAGGGATTCACTCTCATGACCCAAACACCTGTCATTAGGCCTCATCTTCACTGTCAGGGATCAAATTTTAATGTGAGGTTTGGTGGGGACGAATCAAATTACTATAGAGGTAATTTACGTTCTTTAGACTCCATTTAGATTTCCTAAAGATAAGTAAATGCTATTGATCTAATTAGAATACCTTATATGCTAGACAAAAGCCACATTTTAAGAAGTTTTTATGTGTTCCTTAAAAGCTATGATTAAACATGACTGCAGGACTTATTTAAGCCAGAAGTTCTCACACATTTTTGCCTCTCAGGGCCCTTGTATACTCCTAAATTTTTTTGAAGAGCCCAAAAAGCTTTTGTACATGTGAAGTAAAACTGAGATATTTTAATACTTATGTATGGGCTCATTTAGAATTAAGAATAACAAGCTCAAAGCACTTTTAATGAAAAATAGATATATTATTCTCAAGCAAAAACCAATGCAAGTAACATCTTTAAGTTTGTTGTATCTAGCTTAATAGATAAAGCTATATTCTCATATCTACTTCAATCTGTAACGACGTGTTATTTTGTTTGAAAGCATGAAGAAGATCCAAGCTCACAAAAATCTGTAGTTTTAAAAGGAAGGAGCATTTTGAATACTTTTCAGATAATTTTGTATATTCTCTGATTCTACATCAAAATTTGATAAATGGTAGTTTTCTTAACAGTAAGTTGCAATATAGAATCTGAAATCAAAACAGTGAGCTTTTTGTGCTATTACATTAACACCCATTAGCTCTCTCTTGTACTTTGACTTTTATTCATACATAATTTTGCAGTATCTTTTCATTGGACATTTAGAAATTATTGGTTGACTAGGTAAGGTCATCAAATTATGGACACTTTTTAAAATAGAATATCAATATCTTAAGAAAATTTGGAAGCTGGGAAGCCCACAATGGAAGATGTGAGATTTCTAAAATTTTAATTTTTGCTTGAAAGTTTAAATTTAATCATTGACAATAAGTACAGCCAGTTGTTGGCACTGAAGTCTCAGGTTTCTTTTATCTTCAATAGCATATCTGCCAAATTCCCAAGTCTAAATAATCATAGTTTTTCTGTCAGCTGCTGCTTCAGGTAAAAAATTGTGTTCCATGTAAAAGTTGATGTTCCGTGTAAAAGTTCAGCTTGCTAATCAAACTATAGTCCAAGCACTTTTTCTGAGTCAGACACTATACCTCATTATGAAGCAAAAGTACTTCATGTCTGTTTTACATCTTGTCACATGAATATCAAAAGACATACTCAAACTCAGTATTTAATAAAATTAGTAACTTTCTGTGCTTCATCAAGAACATTCTTAAGTGAAACAGCCATTTTTGTGTTGACTAAGAGTACGTTGTGATGAAAATGCAATGAATGATATTACAAATAGCAGCTACAAACATCAGTGGCGCTCATCCACCAGCAATTTTATCCACCATTGTTTTTGCAGCATTAGTGCAAATGTCTGTGTAATATAAAACACAAAATGGTATTTATGATAAGGAATAATACAATATAATGACTTAATTTGTTTGTAATTTCTTCTTAATCTTTTATAATGCCTGACTACTTATTAATGTAAGAAAATAATACAGGAAATATCCATGCATGAAAGACTCGTAATATCTTTTGAATTCTAGTGCTTAAAATAAAGGGTTCTATTATACTTAACATATATGATAATACTAAGTTTGCATGGGTGTGCATATGTGAAAATTCTAAATTTTCATATATTGCTGCATTCTATCTGTATAGAATCCTGAGAACCTTGGTATTCATTTAGAGGATAGTATATAGACAAATTTTTAATGTATTTTTTTCTCATTCATATATGTCATTAAAGGAATGATATTTTGAAAATTTTCTAATGTGAATCTTCAACTTGATTTATGTTAGCAAAAAATATATTTTGAAATATCTGCAGTATCGCAGATGAGAGTGCTTCCAATAAATGCCAGTTTAAAATTACTTTCAAATATGGAAGTCTGAGTCTCCAAGAGTAAAACAAAAATGGATGCGCTAAATGGGAAAGACTTCCAGTTGATACTTCCTTTTTCTCAAGGAGCGTAGAGGTGTTTAATAGATTTCAATCAGCCAAATGTTCTGCTTCACATAGCCGTGGCTCTTCTGGCTTCAGTTTTAAAATTACTGATTTTTATCTCACCGCAGGGTCCTCCCGGTCCCCCTGGTCTTCAAGGGCCAGTTGGTGCCCCTGGAATTGCTGTAAGTATTCCACTTTGTTCAGAAAATCTAAATCCTCTTAGCTCCCTGATTAAAGTTACAAGTTGTCCTATAACCAGTCAGTTTTGTGGGGTAATAAGTTTTGTTTGTATGCTTAACATTGAATGAAATTAAAATTATCTAATGTAGCTAAATAAGCTGATTCTTATAAACACACTGTGAGTTCATTTGAAAATAGATAATAGCAGTTGAGAAGTACTTAATATATAATAAATTCTAAACATTATTTTCCCTTATTAGACAGCTTTTACTTCACTTGATAGACATGATCAAATCAAAATCAGTCATACTCTAGAAACAAAGAAAGTAAGCAAAACAAATAATGGTATATTTGCAGCAGATGATGGGAATTTAGTCAATTTTTTCCTTCATTATTCTCAAATAGATGTGCTTGGGTTAAATTAGAAATGACCACATTTTTATAAGTTATATCTTAATGATTTTTCCAGTTTGTTTGTGATCATGTTTTGTTTTGTTTTGTTTTTTTGTCTTCTCCAGGGAGGTGATGGTGAACCAGGTCCTAGAGGACAGCAGGGGATGTTTGGACAAAAAGGTGACGAGGGTGCCAGAGGTTTCCCTGGACCTCCTGGTCCCATAGGTCTTCAGGTAAGATGCCGTCATCATTGTTTACTCCATAATTTCCACCTACTTCTCTCACCAGATTTTCTGGTGGATGAAAACAAAGCGTCTTCCCTTTTTTTCTATGTAAGAACTTAGGTACAATTTAACCATTATGATTGTTTTACTTAAATGTATATCTGAACTTCAACTGATTTTTATCAAGCATTATTAATTTTTTTGAAGACATATCAGCCCTGGTTCCTATTTCTGGAGTATATTTAGCCCCACACTGGGTATTACATCTTCTGTTTTCACTACCATTTTCTTTGAAAAATGAACTACGATCTTACTTAAGTCTGATACTTAAAAGTAAGATGTTAGAAGAGTTCTTTCATAGGTCTCATGGCTGAAAAGTTAGTAATTTGGATGGCTAACAGAAGTTACAAGTGTTTTGAGAAATAGCATCCTGCCAATAGCAACTGCCAACAGCAAGCTCTAAACAATGATAGGTAAAACGAGCAAATTAGCATTCAATTTATCATTTAAAATAGCTTATATTTTAATATTAAAATTTGAATTTTACAAAGCATATTCAAGAAAGAAAATATTAAATTGTAAAACATTATAGGGTAAGAAGTTTTGTTCAAATGTGTCTTACAACTTGACTCTCAGGCAAAATACTACAGAGCAGACATCTCCTATTCTGGGTTATTTTCCACTTTCTGGTTGATGTTTGCTTCATCCTACAAACTTTGGAAACATCTAGCTTTCTTCTTCCACTTGCTTACCCTTTGCCAACCTAGTGATCATCTGAAAGATTATAAAATTTCATTTAAATGATATTTAGGTACCATAGGGATGTAACTTACGCCAAATTAGCAGCTTTAGAAATAGTAAAGTTAAGTCATCTGGTTCAATGACTCTAAAAATTTGTGAACTTGTAAAAAATATGTATAAGTGGAACTTATATTAAAGATAAACTTTAATATTTATCTTTATTTTCATAAATAAAATCACAACAGTATTTTTTATATTAAATAGTCTACTAGGTATATAATTATATAAATTACATTATAAATACAATATAATGAATTATAATATTATTATTGTTAAAACATTCAATGAATGTTTATCAGTGACCATAGTATTCTAATTGTCGGCTTTTATTTGAAGGCCAAAATAATTCCTTTTAAACTTGGAAAATGTAAAACTGCACTTTCAAATTTGTAGTGTTTAACTTGGTTATGCAGTGATAAATAAGCAGTCCTAAGTACCACATATCAATGTGTGTGAGAAGCACACATATTTGAAAACAACAAGAAGTCATTAAAATTAGACTGTCAACACATACATTACTATTCATTTCCTGTTTTTTCATTTAACTGATTGCTCTAAATCCTATAAGGCTATAATTTAGAAACTTATTTCTCATGATTAAAGAAGGTGCCTTGTAGCTTACATTTATAAAATATTCAATAAAAAATACCTTCATTTCCACAAAGTAAGAAATGTGCTCTTTGATGAGGGTGACTCAAGAAATAAACTCTCATCAAAACAGGCATAGGCGGCTCATTCCTGAAAATTATCAAGTCCATATATGACAAACCCATTGCCAATATCATATTGAATGGGGAAAAATTAAACCATTCTCACTTGGAACCTGAACTAGACAAGGCTACCCTCTATCTCCACTTCTATTCAACATAGTGCTCGAAAGTCTTGCCACAGAAATTAGGCAAGAGAGGGATTTTAGGGTGTCCAAATGGGGACAGATGAGATCAAACTCTTGCTCTTTGCCAATGATATGATATTATATCTAGAAAACCCCAAAGTTTCAACCAAGAGACTCCTAGAACTCATAAAAGAATTCAGTAAAGTCTCAGGATACAAAATCAATACACACAAATCAGAGGCATTCATATACACCAATAACAGTCAAGCCGAAATTCAAATCAAAAACTCAGTAGCTTTTACAATAGCCTCAAAGAAAATTAAATATCCAGGAATATATTTAACAAAAGATGTGAGAGACATATACAGGGAGAACTATGAAACACTAAGAAAGAAATTGTAGAAGATGTAAACAGATGGAAAAATCTACCTTGCTAATGGATTGGTAGAATCAATATCACTAAAATGTCCATACTACCTAAAATGATCTACAGAATTAACACAATCCCTATCAAAGTACTATCATCATTCATTACAGATGTAGAAAAAATAATTCTATGCTTTGTATGGAACCAGAGAAGACCTCGTATAGCCAAAGCAATCTTAACTAAAAAGAACGAACTGGGAGGTATCAGTATACCAGACTTCAAACTGTACTACAAGGCTATAGTAATTAAAATAGCCTGATACTAGCACAAAAACAGAGAGATAGACCTTTGGAACAGGACTGAAAATCCAGAAATAAAACCATTCACATATCGTAATCTAATCTTTCACAAAACAGACAAACATGTACACTGGGGAAAAGAATCTCTTTTCAATAAGAGGTGCTTGGAAAAGTGGATAGCTACATGCAGAAGGTTGAAACTAAATCCCCACCTCTCACTTCTCACAAAAATCAATTCAAGATGGATAACAGACTTAAACCTAAGACATGAAAACTTAAGAATTTTAGAAGAAGATGTTGGGAAGATTCTTTCAGACATCAGCCTAGGCAAAGAATTTTTGAAGAAGATCCCCAAAGCAATCACAGCAGCAATAACAATAAATAAATGGGATCTGATCAAATTAAAAAGCTTTTGCACAACCAAGGAAACTATCATTAGAGTAAATAGACAGCGTACAGAATGGGAGAAAATATTTGCTCTCTATACATCCGATAAAGGGCTGATAACAAGAATCTATCTAGAACTTAAAAAAATCAACAAGAAAAAATCAAACAACCCCATCAATAAATGGGCAAAGGAAATGAATAGAAACTTTTCAAAAGAAGACAGAACAATGGCCAGCAGACACATAAAAAAATGTTCAACATCTCTAATAATTAGAGAAAAATGCAAATTAAAACCACAGTGAGATATTACCTAATCCCAGTGAGATTGGTCTCTATCCAAAAACCCAAAACAACAAATGCTGTTGAGGATGTGGAGAGACAGGAACACTCCTACACTGCTAGTGGGACTGCAAATTAGTGCAACCTCTGTGAAAAAGAATTTGGAGATACCTCAAAGAGCTAAAAATAGAAATACCATCCGATCCAGCAATAGCACTATTAGCCATCTACCCAAAAGAGCAAAAGACATTCTACAATAAAGACATCTGCGCCCCAATGTTTATGGTAGCACAATTCACTATTGCAAGGATGTGAAAACAACCCAAATGCCCATCAATTTATGAGTGGATTATTGAAATTTGGTATATGCACACAATGGAATACTACTCAATAATAAGAAACGACAGTTATCTAGCACCTCTTATATTTTCCTGGATAGAGCTTGAGCCCATTATCCAAAGTGAGGTATCACAAGATCAGAAGAATAGGCTCCACATGTACTCGCCATCAAATTGGCACTGACTGATCAACACTATGGCGCTCACACAGTAGTAATATTCTCCATGGATTAGGGGATTGGGGGGGTAAACTCACAACTAATGGACGCAGTAAGCATTGTAGAGGGGAAGGGCATGACTCTAATCCTCATTTGGGTGAGGCAAAGACATAAAATGTCATCAAAATATTTGCACCCTCAAAATATTCTGAAATAAAAATAAAAATAAAAGTCACTTATTTTTCTCGACATTAAGTAGCAAATACAATGTTTTCGGTATCATAAAAATCATTACACTTTTCTTACGGAAGAATGGTTGTGGCCAGCAGGGGGCTTGAAGGTGAGTTACCATATTTTCAAAGAAGAAAATGTTCTCTTCTAAATGTTAATATGGCTTAATAATTTAACATTGCTATATTGTTGCTTTTAAAAACTAGTTTATACTTTACGTTAAGAAATCTGTAAAACTATCTATCTGTTTAAGAAAAGAACATATTCTTGTGACCAGTTCATATGTGGAAAATATTAAAAATAATTCCAAACTAATTTGAGTTATGACATCTTACATAGATGTATTTTAGCAATAAACATAAAATGATGTGATTTTTCTTTATTATCCTAGTGTATTTTAAAAAAATGAAACACTGAGTGACCTTTAGGATTTGGTGATTATTTCATTGGAAAATTCAAGAACACAGATTTAGTTTGTTTCTAAGTGTGTTTTTCTATCCCCTTGTAATTTCAGAAAGCCACTATGAAAATACATAAAATTGTTTAATAAATAAATGGTACTAAAAATTATCACCAAAGTGAATTTCTTAATATATTAAATTATATTCTCTCTGCTTTTATTGAGTCACTTTCATATACATATTGTTATAAATTCTGCAAATAAACAAATTGAAGTTTAGTTTCTACCCTCAATATACATGTATGTATACATATATACACATACATAAATATATATTTACACATTTAACTGTATATAAGTATATTTACATATATACATGCATATAGAGATATACATATGTGCATATATATTTAAATAACAGAAGGATAAAATCATGTATAAATCTCGATAGAAAATTTCAATGAGGTAAAAACCATTTTTATTTTATATTTGATTTGTTACACAGATTCTGAATGTGCCAGCTCCTAATTTTATTACATGGAATGACATTGTCAAGAAAGGGAAGGAAATCTATTCAAATGATTTTATCTCAGTAGTTCATTCTTATTTGACATGCAATACTAAGAAGCAAATATATACCAACCCCCTTGCTAGGATATTATAATACATAAATGAATGAGAGAAAATAATTGCCCTGAATTAGTTCAATACAAACTTATAAACAAATGGTTGATACATAAAATTCTAAACGTCAATAGGTAACATTACGCAAAAGGTTCTACGGTACAGAGAAGACAGTAACCACAGAGATAATTTATAGCTCAAAAAGCAGAGCTCAAAACTTTAAAACTTAAATAAAATGAACTAAAATAAAAACCTTCTCATAATTCATGACCGAAATTGCAAGAAGTACGGCAAATCTCCTAAAAGTCAAACAAACAAATAGACAAACAAAGATAAATCATAATATACCTGCTGCCCTGAATGTTCTGAAAGTTCATGTAACTTCAAGTTGCAATTTTACTGTCGTCTTTGATAACTGGAGGCAAAGCCTTGGGAATATGCCAGAACAGTGAGAAGAGAGACACCTGCATAAATCCATGTGCCTCAAAGGACTACACAGTCAGTGAACGAGCGATCCATAAAAGTCAACTCAACTATAAAGGACAGTAAGGAAACCCATTTGCTCAGATCTTGGCTCTGAGTAAAGGAGGAAAATGTCTCCACTGAGAAGCTCAGCCATCTCTCACATAGACTGCTTGCCTGACTCTAAACTACCTACATGGCACAAGATGTTTCAGGGTCCAATTTTGATTAAGATGGCTCTAGGTTGTTAGTATCCCTAGGCAACTTACAAAAATAAATTTAATTCCTCTGTGGAAAAAATACAACTCAACCCAAGACTTAAAATTTTTACGAACAAAATTTCAATGCGTATGAAAATCACAAAATGCAGTCCTTCAAAATCAGTCCTATAAAGGATTCAGATATTAATAATAGAGAAATAAATCAAAATGTGAGTTTTAAAATATTCATATAAATATAAAAATATACACATACAATATATAAAAATATTTTAAAAATGAGTACATACATGAACATGAAGTTGAAAATATAACTAAAAAGCATGCTATTATCAAAGTTGTCAAGCATATTTTTAAAAACATCAAGTAGATTTTTGAGAATTAAAAAAATTGTCAATATTTATAATTGACGAAAGTTCAACAAGTGAGTTAAGCAGTAAATGTAAGATGTCTGAAAAGAACTGATGATCTAGGTAACAGATTTAAACATTTGAAGAATTTTGTACAATGAGTCACATAGAGCTTAAGCAATGAAAACTGTGGCAGGTAAAATCAGAAAGATTAACATCCATCTAATTATAGCTCCATCATTACAAAAATAAAGACGAGCATTTGGAAGGAGAAAATTTGTCGGTTGGAGGCTTGAGGCATGGGAAGAGAAAATAACTGCTGGGTTTGCTAGGATAATGGGGTAGGAAGAAGAAACTACTTTCTAGATCAGGTAACATAGAAAACAGACTCCAGGGCCTGTTACACAAAGCTTGGGAAAAGCAAATTGATTTGCTCTTCATGAGACAATGCAGAGGATAAATTTTCTTCTAAGAAGTAGAAGAACCTTCCTGATAGGTACTGGTGAAGCCAATAGTTACTGGTGATGGAAGGAAAATGAGGGACTGCACAATGGTGACCAATAGATTCTTGAAATAGAAATCTTTGATGTGATCTTACATAAATGTGTGTGTGCTTACATGTGTTATGTGAAATAGTCCTTCCATATTTGCTCCATTAATTTCAGTAACAATTTAAGAAAAATTCACTTAATGCTATATATGATTGGATGAAGCTAAAACAAAGTCAGTTCATATTAGTGGATTGACAAAGTCTAGATTAAGCCTTGAGTCCTATTTAGAAATTGCTTAAATTGTAAAACTTACCTGTCTCTTGTATTTTAACATTCATTAAAGGAAGTAAAACATTAATGAGGTTTATGAATTTTTGTATCTTGTGATAATTATTACAAAACCCTTTTCTATAAACCCTATGAAATCTTTAGTGTAATCTCCAGTGATCATAATTATGATTAAAAAGTGAGGGCATAATTTCTTGCAATCAAAAGGAAAAAGATTCTGAGCCAGAGAAATTGGTGAATTTAAGGAGAAAACCTAGGCAAAATGGGGGAACTGCTAGATATATGGGCAGCATTTTAAGATTTATCTGTTTTATTTTAAGTACTGTGCTACACTTTGAATTAAGTAGTCACCCTAGAGCTAAGCTAGGGTACCCACATTATGAGAGGGAAAAAAAAAAAATGTGTTTGTAACCAAGGAGTAAAAATTAACCTGAGATTAATCCTAGTGTTCCTGGGAATATAACATCAAATTTAGATGAAATTTGTAAATATATTATATATGTATATATAATCTGCATATTAGACTTTGAGAGATACAATGTTTTTGGTAGTACTTTTAATATGGATAGCCAGTAATATATGAGATTACTGGAATAACTATGTCTAAGCAATTCCTTTGTAAAGTAGCATGCTGAAAAATGTTATTCGCCCTTGCCTAAGGGGCACACAATTTCTTAAGAAGTTAGGCTATTTCCTTGAAGGGACATGAGAGGTTCCTAACAGATATCCTTTAGCTTCTGCTGTGCTATATTCACTGAGTTAAGATTGCCCTTTGCAATTACTTTAGAATATGAGCTATGGACCAAGCAAATGAGAATCACTCAAGACGGTTTTGAAAATTGCATACTCCTGTGCTCTAATCCTGACTTGGGGATGTACATTCTTAATAATATTTCTGCATGAAAATTTGAAAAATTGGACCATGCTGTGGGTCTGCTCTCAGCAAGCTTTGGAAAAGCCAATAAATGTTATTTTCATTATAAACTGAAGACATTTATAGGGAGTGCAGTGCTAAAACTGGAGAGAAGAATTTAAATTGTCATTAGAAAGTGCCTCTAATTTCAAGGAAGGAAGGGCAATAACAATTATTTAAAAGTTGCCTCCAGGCAGAATGTCATAAAATTAAGAGCTGCTGGCTCTGACCAAATTTAACCCTTAGGGATGGCACAGAAATCAAAGACAGAGTGACAGATTCTAGAACCAACTACTAGCTATAAAACACACACACAGCCAATAGCCAAAACTAAATCTTGGAAAACTCTCACGAAGACAGAATATGGTAAGATTTTGCGGGGGGAGGCTGGTAAATGGGCAGGCCAGTGAAGCGGAAGAGCAGGCCCCACGAATGTAACACAGGTGGCATGACAGCCATCTAGCTGTGCTCCTGTCTCTCACTTATAGTGCCCTAAGGGCATTATGACCTGGCCTGCTGCCACCAGTATAAGAGCTGCATGAGCTTCTCACTCTAAAGACCGTTGCAACACTAGGCAGAGATGGGATGTCACTGGGTTAAGAAGCATTTTAGCAAGTGCAGTTCAGCTTACCAGACCGGATATTTCCCTTGCCACCACGATAAGACAGACTAGCTCAATAGGCAGAGGTAATTCATGGAAAAAGGCAGTGCCTACTGGGAGGTTTCCTGAGTCAAGGGGAATGAACCCACATTACAACGTGGAAGTTTATCTGACCCTAAGGGCTTCACCCTACTTAATTCATGTGGCGGGTTGAAAGTCTCAGATTCCAGCATGTTGTCTAAAGATTTTCAGGTAATGTGAGGCAATAGGAAATCTTATAACATCTTGGAGGAATGCAAATATTATTAAAAAGGAATCTCACAGTAAACTAAACAACTTGCTGTGGTTTAAATGTGCCCCCCAAAGTTCATGTGTTGGAAACTTAATTCCCAATGTAACAGTGTCGAGAGGTGGGACCTTTGAGAGGCAGAGCTTCATGAATACGTTAACGGCATTATCACCAGAGTGAGTTTGTTACAAAAGTGAGTTTAGTGCTCTTTCCATTCTTGCCCTCTCACATCCTCTGGCCTTCGACTATAGGATGATGACGTAGCAAGGGTGCCCTCGCCAGATGCCGGCACCTTGCTATTAGACTTCCCAGCCTCCAGAAGTATGAGAAATAAATTTATTTTCTTTACAAATTACCAAGTCTCAGATATTCTGATATAGGAGCAGAAACAGACTAAGATACAATTTATACAGAGAAATCAGAAGAAATAAATCACAAAGACAAGAACTCAAAACATGAATAATAAATATCCTTAGAGAGAAAAAGAAAAAAAAAAGCAATGTCAGAAACTTAAGGAAAGAAAAGCCATTATAAAGAATCAATTGAAAACACTGGGTATAAAAAACATAAAAGTCAAAATATGGAACTTTTAAACAATAGAATGGTAAAACACAAAGAATGAATTAGAAAATTATAAGATCAGAAATCTTATTTCAAAAGCAACCAAAAATAGATAAAAAAATGGAAAACAAAACAAAAAAATAAGATCCATGGAGGATAACAGTGTGTTCAACACCTCTGCAATGTGAGTTCCAAGTGGAAAGAAATAAATTAAGTGGAAAAGGGAAATCTTGAATTAATGACTGGATATCACCTAGAACTAACGATGAAAATTTTCAGATTGCTGGATCTCAGAGAGCCAAAAAGAGATAAATGAGTGAGAAAACAACAAACAAGATGCCACAATTACGTATTTTAAACAGAAATCTAAAAACAGAAAGAAAGAAAAAATATGAAATATAGAACAAAAGAGCAGATCAAACACAAAGGAACAAATTTCAGATTAATGACAGATTTAACAGAAATTCCACATCATAGGAAACAATGAACACGTACTTTCAAAACTTTTAAAATCCTTTAAACTTAGGTAAAATATTATCTGAAATATGAAGCCCTTTAAAATTTACCACACAAAGACTCTCTTTAATTGCCTTCTTGAGCTCTGCCAAGAAAAATTTTTAAAAATCTAACAGGAATCAATGAAATATGGAAAGTGAGTAAATAATCTAATAAAATACATTCTATGACATGAATGTTGGACTGATTTAACAGAAATTTCTTTCTGTTCTTTACCTTTTCTTTACCCCTTCCTGCAGTAATGTTCTTTTTGATGTGACTTCGCAGCTTCACCGAATAAGTTTTTCCCCACCTTGCTTTAGCCAATATAATGGTTCACTTCTGCTTACTCTTTTAGAGCCCTGACACCAGCCTGCCAGATGATGAAGGGCATGAGGCACCACCTTGAATGACCCACTGATTGTCCGCTGACCTAAATTTCATGTATGTGTGTGTGTGTGTGTGTGTGTGTGTGTGTGTATATATATATATAAATACACACACACCCATACATACACACACACACATATACACACATACACATATATATTCCATTATTTTCACAAATGGATGGTGGCTCCAATTTCCATGAAGAGTCTGTGACAGGGTGATCTGCCATGGTTTATTCTCAACCATTCTTCAGTATCAAGTTTTATACAGAACATTGAAGACTCTGGGAATTGAAAAGAAACTTAAAGGTCATGCTCCTGTCTAAACTTTCAGATGGTTCTCTTAATTTAGGCAATCCGTCAGTCTGTCTGAGATAGATCACTATGTTTTTCAGATCAGACCTTGGTTCCTGTTTGTTCTGAACTCTTTCTTTACTGCCACTCAATCTATCCTTTATTTAAAAGCAATACACACACATGCACACACACACACACACACACACACGTATGGCCTCTATGCACATGTATGCTTTTGTTTATCTTTTTTCCCTAATATTATTTATATGAAATTCGTCGAATGCTTTTCAACAGTGTTTGCAGTGAATTAGCCATAGAATTATAGAAAAGACAAAATGATGGTCTTTTCAAGGTACGTTAGTGAAATAATAGGTAATTAACTTGAAATGTCTAGTTTTCTCATAATTTAATGTTAGTATAAATGTTTATCTACACAAATGGAACAGCAGTACAAATCTCCTTAGGCAGCAAAAGTAAAAGATAATCGTTGGCTTACAAATTCAAACTCCAAGAAAAGTAATGATGAAACTAGCTAGTTACCACTTTTTAAATAACAGATTTAGTGTTTTCTTTCAGTCAATAACTAATTTACTCATTCAGAAACATCCCTATTAGGGTTATGATTAGGTCAAAATCACCATATCAGCTTCAGAAGGTAGAACTTTGTGCCGGACTTGGCATGGGTGCAAAGCAAAGCCTGTACCTCCTCCGAGTTCTGCTTGTGGGTAATCACAGGGCAGCAGGGCCTGTCACTTTGCGGTAAGCTAATAGGGGTCTGCACTTCAGATACATTTTCCAAAACACATTAAACAACCATAATGCACTCTAGTGGGCCTTTTATTACTGTTTGCAACTGCCAAACAGAATCAGATCCCTGAAAATCATTGTTATTTATATATTTACCAAAAATCTATGCTGCTATAAGTGGAAGTTACTGGTATAGCAAATCCGACGGGGTAAAGTATGACAGCTCTGAGAATTTCCACAGAAAAGAGTCATTTTAAATTAATACAGATTGAAAATCTTTACACTGTTCGTATTTTTTTAAGCCTGTGCACTTCAAATATTTAAGTCTAAATTGATGTGTTAGTCCCGAGTGCTGCTTGCAAAAATTCCAGTGAAATTTGCCTATATTTTAAGCTTGAATTATCACAGGAACAGTTAGTACATTTCCTTACAATACAGACATTAAAAAGGAAGAAAAATTTGAATAAGAACATTATTAACATTAAAGCAGAGAGCTTTATTTACCAACAGAACCGCACTGTGATATAAAAAATAAAAATGATATTTCTGGATGGAAGCTCTATGTATTAAAAAGGTTTTCTATTATCTTTTATAATTATTTACCTACCAAATTAGTTTATTTAGATGCATTTTAAATAAGAAGAAGATGAGTAGCATAATAAAAATGTAGATGTTATGGTCTTAGCCATTTGAATTTCGAGCAGAAAGGATAAAGATGTTTAGACTTCTCTTCACACCATAGTAACTAAATTGTGATGTGGCCTTTCCCAGTATAAAACTCGTACAGAAAGAATTCAAGATTTTACCAAAAAAAAAGCAATCTTAATTCTTTAATTATATTATTAACTTTTCAAGAAAAAAGTCCTAAATCAATGATTAATTCATTAAAAATTGAAGGAAAATTGTAGCATGAAAATTATAATTGGTATGATAAAAAGAATATGCATGTGTTCATTTTCATGGGATTGAATGCATACTATTTTAGAAGAATATCCCTTAAAGGATGGAAGCAGCAAAATGTGCATATAATGGAATTAGAGTAAGTTATACATCCAGAGAAGCTTATCTTAGATTTACAGATACATGTTTTACATACACACATGCACACACATAGACATGAACATATGGTTTTTCTTTTCATCTTTTTAAAATTTCCTTTATGGAAACTAAATATATTTCCTTAATATTGGTTAGTAAAACCATCATGTCTCAAATCTTTAAAGGAATAAAGGTGCTCTAATTTAGGAAAAAACTTTAATTCAATATTGCCTCATGAAAATATTTAAGACCAAATCTGAAAATTCTAAGTCAATGAATCGTAAATCCTCTGATTTTCCCCTGTGCTGTATGTATATATAAAGTTATAAACAAAAAACTAAAGAACCTTTTAGGTTTCTTCAAAATTATGTCACAAATTTTATAATTGTAAACACCTTTTGCTGATAAAAATAGCATTTTTTAAAGGATAAACAAAACAAGCACTATTTTTATAAAGGTAATAATTTCAAAAGCTTGCACATTACATCACATATTTAGGCCATTGATGTTACATTTGATTGAATTATATCATACCCAAGAGTGCTTATAAACTTTAATAAATGTTTATTATGCATTTGACTCAATAAGGCAGTGTATAAGTGCTTCTGAAAAATAATAATGAATAAAAAAATATCGTTGCTTCTTACACCCTTGGCAGTGAAATAAAACATGGACTCATTATTAAACAACCTCTGCTAGCTAGAGTAAAAGCAAAAGATGTCTTTTTTTTTGGTTCCCATTGAAACCCAGTATGGGACTTCTTCTCCCATATCTTTAGGGAGAAATCAACTAAATTTGATGCAATTTCCCTAATTTGTTTATTGTAATCAATCCATCATTGGTAGTAAAACAACCAAACAAAAAGACTCAGGAAGAGTTTTATTTCATCAATTTAACTCTATAGTGCAGTGTCACAATAAAACTGACACTATATCTAATTTAGGCTCCCCTTTCAGTGCAATGTAGGACCCTCCCACTCAGCTGTCACACTTCTGGAGCCCTTCATAATTAGGAACTGTGGGAGAGGTGTTTTCCTTAAAGATCAATTCATTACTCTGAGAAAGTTTAGCGTAAATATGGATAATACAGGGAAATGTATTATGGTAATACACCCAACTTAAAATATTTTTGAATTATTTATTTTTATTAAATAGAAGCTAACATTAACGTAATCTTGGTTCGGTGGTCTCATCTGATTGCTGATGAAGTTTTTGAGGAAAACAACGTCACTACCTAATAAAAATTCTTCTCATGTCTGGTTAATTTTGTTAAATTACCCCTTCTGTAAGAGCAATTAAACAATTGAAGTTATTTTAAATAAATTAAAATGTTAAAAATACACAAGAAACCAAATACAGTAAGCCTATATCTGTGATTAGAAACTTCACTTGAATTATTTATCTTTTATTATGGCAAAAATTTGTGATATTTTAAAATATGTATGCAGGATATTATAAATATCTTGATTGTACTCAGTGGAAATTTAAATAATTTTTTATCTTTCTATTAAAAACTTTTAACGTAATGATTTACCTCTATGACATTGCCTTCCAAACACATAACTAATAAATATTTTAGTGTCTTCCTTTGACAAAAATGTTTCATTGCTATAGTTGTGGATGTGGTTTTCATTTCCTTTTTTAAAAAAAAATTATTTTTAATTATTATGAGTACATAATAGTTGTATATATTTTAAAATAAATATATTTAAGGAAAAATTTTGTTTTGTTTATATACGTGCATACGTATCATATAGTATACATATATTTCTTGCTATGTAAAAAATTATATCTCCTTCCTTTGTGAAAATGTATGTAAATTTTTCAAAATTTCTTTAAAATGATTTGATTGATTTTTGTTTTTGGGAACTTAAGCAATGATAGATTCTGAAATATTTCAAACATACTAAAAAGCAAGGTGCCTACTGTTTTCAATAGGTAGAACTCACCATGAAGGGACACAGGATTCCCTTCAAGTCATGAGGAAATACTGTATCTCTTCCATTGTGCTCATTCTCCTGCATTTACTACTTATAGCACTAGCTTGTTAAGTCTTCCTGCTTTAGTCTTTGCCTGATGGTCTTACTTCACTTAATATTCAGCATAATTCTTTAAGTGCTTACATCAGAGTCATTCTTAATGCCACAGATCTTCTTGTACTTTTTGAGTCTTTATACCTTTAAAATTATTTAGTAAACCTTAATACTGGATAAGATCTGATTCATATGAGTCTGATTTGACAACATGATCCTATGTGTTAAAGCAAGCTTTGTTTTCAACTATTGCAACTTCATAAAAGTGTCAAAACTGAGGTTTTGGTTAGTATCATTCTTTCATATTTTTATTAAGAATTGCCAACTTATTGGCCAGGCGCGGTGGCTCACGCCTGTAATCGTAGCACTCTAGGAGGCCTAGGCGAGCGGATTGTTTGAGTTCAGGAGTTCGAGACCAGCCTGAGCAAGAGCGAGACCCTGTCTCTACTAAAAATAGAAAGAAATTAATTGGACAATTAAAAATATATAGAAAAAAAATTAGCTGGGCATGGTGGCACATGCCTGTAGTCCCAGCTACTCGGGAGGCTGAGGCAGGAGGATCGCTTGAGCCCAGGAGTTTGAGGTTGCTGTGAGCTAGACTGATGCCACGGCACTCTAGCCCAGGCAACACAGTGAGATTCTGTCTCAAAAAAAAAAAAAAAAAAGAATTGCCAACTTATATTGAATATAATGGAATGTAATTGAGAGGTATCACTTAGAAAGTCTAGCATCCTTTTAAGACATAAACTGATATACAAAATAATTCTCCAAAGGTTTAAATATTTCAAAAATTCAACTGACGACAGATTTTCTTTTATCAAAAAGAAAGCCCCTATACCCATGTTGAAAGACATGTACTTATATACATCAACTTTTTTTACAAAAAGTATTCTAAAAAGCTAATTACTCTGTATATATGTAAAAATATTTGTACAGTTTGACAATTATAGCTTGAATTTAGATTGGTAGATTTTTGTTCCTTTTTAGATGCAATTTTAAATTATGACTTCGTGACAAATAATTCCTGGTATATTTCTGTCCCAAAGGTTTCTTACTTTAGGAAGAAGACTGTTTTTCACATGATAATCCACTCTGTCAAACACCATAGTTATAGTATAATAAAAATATATAATTTATATTCAATAGTAAACATTTTAGTAAATGTATAATATTAATTTCAGATGTTTCAATTATAAACATAAGGGATTTCTATAAGCTTTACTCTCATTCTATAAATTATATGAAACAATGAAAGATTATTGGTATACCATGGAGTACTACTAGGCCATAAAAAATGATGAACTCTGTCTTGTATTATCCTGGATGGAGCTGGAGCCATTCTTCGAAGTGAAATATCACAAAAATGGAACAAAAAACACTGCATGTACTCACTGTTAAATTGGTACTAATCGATCAAAACTTATGTGCATGTATAGAAGTAACATTCATCTGCATCGGGTGTCAGGCAGGGGGGAGGGGGAGGAGAGGATGGGTAAATGCACACCTAACAGGTAGGGTGCGAGGTGTCTGGGGGATGGGCACACTTGTGGCTCTGACTTGAGTAGTGCAAAGGCAATTTATATAACCACAGCGTTTGTACCCCGGTAACATTCTGAAATTAAAATAAACAAAGTAAGTTCTCCAGTAATCTGACTTTCTGAAAATCATTTGCATGATTGAATAAACCTTAAAAATAAACAAACAAACAAAAAACATTATTGTAATTCTCTGGTTTTCCATCTGAACCATCTGACAACACTACTTTAAAACTGCCATCTTTTAACTCTTTGTTAATGAAGCAAGAATATCAAGGGTTCATATCTGTGGCAAACAGTTTGAATGAAAAACACAACTTAGATTAAAACATAAGCTAACGGATTTAGAACTGTCATTTAATCTAAATGTAAAGCCATGCTTCATTCATTAAAGTAACAGCACCTTTGCTGCTGCAAATGTTAAATAGTTATCTTTAGGCACAGTCTTTTTAAAACAAGCATAAAAAATGCTGACGTTTCTTCAGTCAATTTGTGTTTTCTGATTTCTGTGGTTTTTTTAATGTCACAAAATATATGTCTTCTGATTTCTTATGGCAGTTATGTAACTACAGTTCCCAAGGTACATGTTAAATGTCTACTAAAATTTTGTCTAACATACACAGCAATCACCAACTGTCTTGAAGAGAAAAAAATCATTAAACATATTCTATATTTTAGCTCATTTCTGTTTTTGCAAAATTGAAAGACATTACCTAACAATAACATAAATAGATATTTAATAGTTGAAGATTTATACCATAAAATGAATGCAAAATCAATGTGACAGATTTCAGACAACTTTCTGTATGCCACAGGACAGAGATGGTCAGCCTCCATTTCATGCACATACTTCATATATGCCCAACTTCCCGTGTTTCCTCCTGGCTCCACCAATTTGGTGTCCTTATAGTTGCCTATAAAACTGTCTGGTATGCCATGTGGCCTAGCAAGCAGAATCATCAAATACTTCTCTTACAGGCATCCAAACCCAAAACAGTTAGGTCTTTGTAATTGAGCACGTCTCATTTTTTCATCCAGCTTTATACATATTCTCCTGGAAGGTATAAAGATGGGGAGAAGAACTATAAATGGATTTTTAAAAATTTAATAATATTTTGAATTAATGTAAATTGACTGAAAGTTCAAAGTTCAGGTCTACCCAATTCATAATTGTAGATCATAATCTGTTAAAAAGAAATCTAAGGCAAAAGCTAAGCCAGGGCAAATGTTGGATTCAACTTGATTGA
This sequence comes from Avahi laniger, assembly GCA_963575035.1. Taxonomy (NCBI): domain Eukaryota; kingdom Metazoa; phylum Chordata; class Mammalia; order Primates; family Indriidae; genus Avahi; species Avahi laniger. Next base: position 5,630 of record CAUYSK010037215.1, on the reverse strand, counting down.
ACACTGAGACAGCAGAAATGAATAAAGAATAAGAATAAATGGTCATTAAGGTTATGTTCTCACTTTTTTTTAATACAAGGAGAATTTTTCAAAGTTAATGAGTGAGAAATCTAAGAAGATACTATACTGTGATCTCATATGCCTGAAATTCCTGGAAAACATTCTTGCCCCCTGACAATAACCAGTATTTCCAAGCCTTCCTTGAAGTTAAGCTGGGGCCATGTGACTATTGTGGTCAAAGGACAGTGAGTATGTGTGTTACTTCTGGCCTGAGGCATTGAAGAGGAAGTATGCCTACTCTTTTCCTCTCATCTGCCTCAAACAACTTTTTGAGGTCACGAGATTAAAACCACCTGAACCTCTGAATCATAACATGGCAGAGAGCTAACTTGTACCATTGTTCAACCTGGCATAGGAATTTACTTTGAGTAAAAACCTTTCGTGATAAATTCTGAGATTTGAAGTTTTCTTTTTTTTTAATGTAGCCTCTTCTAAACTATTACTTCCTGATAAATATGCTTCTTTTGATATTTCCATTGTCTGCTCACTCACATTTTCAGATTGTGGTAAAATATTCCCTTTTCAGGGAGATCTTCCCTGACCACTCTACCAAACTAAACTATTGATCACTAATCATGATTACCTTTTATCGGCTATGTATTTTTTACAATATGTTTCACAATCTTGACTTAGGTTATATAGTTATGTGTGTACTTATTTATTATATGAAGAATCTGATAGAACTTAAGCTCACTGAGGATTATCTATCGTTTTATACTGAACCTTCCAGAACAAGAACAGAACTTCATACTTAGTAGATGTTGGTGCACAATATGTAATTTCTAAATAAATGAAGAAATTCTCAGTCCGTGGAGAGTATGGAGGTTAGCCTGGCAGAGCAAGTGTTTGCTGTCTCAGGGACCTTCTCATCTGAAGCTGTGGATGCCATCAAAATCAGAAAGCAGAAGGATTCAGTGGGAATCTCAATTGAGGACAACCGAGGCATTGGGTAAATGGACATATTGTCTAACATAAAACCAAAATTGAAGAGTAAAAAAACACAACCAAATCTAGGGTTATAGAGGTGGGCACCGAAGGGACAAACAAGGAAACAGAGAAGAAAGCATAGTGAGGAAATTTGTCTGAAGGAATTCTGTTTTCCTTGGACGTTTTTGCTCTTGCTGTTACTGTTGCTTCTTCTATATTATAGGGCAATTTGGGGGAGGGATTTTTCTAAGATATGACCAGTAGAGATATTAAAATATTAGCTGTCTAATAAGCCAGGTTCAGAATTTCTACAGAAAAGCCCTAATGAAATTTTAAAACATTGCAAGATTGAACCATATGATTTTCTGCGTATTTTTTATTTTGCTAAATTTAGGATTTCCTATGAACTAAATTTAACATTTATTTTGAATACTATGATAGGTTTAAATTTTAGAGGGGGAAAAAAGGAGTTATTTCAAGTTACTAATATCAAACAATTGGGTGTTAAAGCAATTAAACAAAAAAGCCTAAGGGAAGCCTTAATAACTCCTTAGGTATTGTGAGTAAAGTACAGGCTAGCTTTTGTTCTACAACCTGAAAAGTAAAGGCACTTAGTAAATCCAGCTAGAAGATCATTATTATTTACCACCTTATAAAATATTAAAAATTCTCATGCTAATTATATTTTATTGTTACATAGACTTTTGCACTTACATAAATCTTTCTTTCGTATTTTATATTCAAATCAAAATTTAAATAGGTTGTAAATTTTATGAAAAGCCACTTAATTTATAATTATTTTCAATTGGTTTACTTAGTAGCAGTAAGAAGGAACAAAAATATCATTTCAAGATCAAAAAGCACATGCATTTTACTGTTTTGATTGATTCCTTGTTAGCAATCATGAAATAAGTTAAATTGATCATTCTGGTATTACTTCTTTCAAGGTATCCCAAAGAGTGTTCTGACAATTCTTATTCATGAAATTTTACAATGTTATGATATAGTAATAAAAGTTTTTCTTAATTGCTTTTTACTGCCAGAAGACATTTGTGCATTTTGTGAGCTTTTAAAAACAACATCTGTCTTTTTCTTCATACTGTAAATTGACACATTAATTTTTTTAGGACATTACAAGTATTTCCCCCCCAAATTAGATAATAGACTGCATAACTATTATCTAGCATGCTGAGATGTGTATATGTGCTTGTACCAATAACTGTATACATTTTCAGCAACAAAGTATGAAATTAAAATGCCACATTGAGCATTCAATTTTAGTTTAGCTTATAGAGACTGAAAACTACTTGAGTTAACAGATTAAATTTGTTGAAGAAATTTTGTGTGTTTGGCAGAAAATAGTAATACAATAACCTGATTATACATAAGCTAAAATATTAGGTATGTCTTAAAATTATTTTCTTTGCAAAATCAGAATATTTAAGTCTACAGGGTGTCCCAGAAGTCGTCATACATAGGGAAAATGGGAAATGGTAGCCAAATGTAAATTTATTTACAAAATATTCATTGCAAAGTTTTACAAAATTTTTCCTTTGTATGGCAACTTTTGGGACACCCTGTATATACTTTTTAAGTTTTATCTTCCTGATATACATTATATATTCTTTAAAAATACATTTTAAATCAGAAGTATTACTGTTCAAGTAAACTAATCAGATGAACAATTTGTTAGCAAGGGACAATTCTCACATATAATCTGTATCTTATTTTGAACTTGTTGAGATATTTGTAGCATATGCACTTTGTAATGTATTTACGGTTCCTGGCTCAAAACTCCTTTAGTCCTTATTATAGTGTTGGGGCACGTTAGGCCTCAGCAACAGACCAGAGAAAACAGAATCTTTTTCTGTCTCTGACCTTCTCCAACCTCCTTTTCACCTGTCAGAGAGGGTCCTGCCCAATACTCTAGATGAAGAAGTGCTACACAGAGAGTCCAAGAAGATCTGAACAGTTAGGTCTTGCTATGTTTAGATCATACTTTTTGTGTCCAATCAAATTTCAACACAGTTGTCCACACTTCAGTCATGCCTGCATCATGAAGACTCCATAAAAACCCCAAAGGACAGAGTTTAGAGAGCTCCTGGATAGATGAAACGTGGTGGTTTCTGGCAGGTGACGCCCCAGGGAGGACATGGAAGCCCCACACCTCTTGCTCCATATGTTGCCCTACACATCTCGTCATCTGTGTCCTTAGTAATAACCAGTATAATAAACTGGTAAATGTTAAATGTTTTCGTGAATTCTGTGAGCTGTTCCAGAAAATTAATCAAACTCAAAGAGGGGGTCATGGAAACACCAACTTGAAGTGAATCAGTCAGAAGTTCTGGAGGCCTGGACTTGCAATTGTTGTCTAAAGGCGGGTAGTGTCAAATTTGAATTGGTGGATGCCCAGCTAGTGTGTGCTGCTTGTTGGTGGGGAACCCCATCCCCATGTTGGTCACAGTAGCATTCTCTGTCGATTGTTGTTGTGTTGGTGTGACAGCAGAGGAAAGAAATGGTTAGAGTTTTTTCTCCCAACACTCTTGTTCTTAACTCATTAACTGCTATGTGAGTTGTATTTAACTCATGCTAGTTTTGAGCTCAGGGCCTTGTGAAGCATACGTAACTGACATGTCTCTTTACCTTGTTGATGTTCTTATTGTTACAATTAATGTTGACAATTTAATTCTAAAAACATGGATAGCGTTGCACATAACTCATGCACAGAATAAAAAATAACAAATTTTTCATTAAATTATAAAGGATTGCTTTGTTTTTGAAGTTTTTATTCTATTTTTGTAATAAAACACCATGACCCCAAGGAAAAAATTCTTTTTCTAGTGTGGAAGTCAATGTGTTAAACACCCTTATAAATTATTATAGCACTGTAAGTCTTAAAATATCCCTAAATTTTTATTAAAATAATGAAAAATGCCTACCTAAATATTGCTGGTACAACAAACACACAGAAACTTTGATTTTTTGCAGCACCATTTTTTCCTCACATATTTCATAAAGCAATTTTGAAACTAGAAAATAGAACAATGAATTTGTCAGCTCAGGCTTAATTTGTGCTTCAATGTAGCCAAAGGGAAGCTATGAAGCTCTTACATATCACTAGGAAAATAACCAATAAAATGTGTCTCTTTTTAATTTGATTTCGTTGTATAGCAAAATTGCAAGCTTTTCCAACTCGTTTTGGTTCTACTTTCATATCAACCATGGTAACCCTAAATAGGAAAAAAACCACCCCCCCTCAATAAGGTGGAAAAATCTGAAAGTCTGATTAAGTAGAAGTCATAAGCACTTAGGTAATATTTCCAGAACTTATCTTTCACTAGGCTCACCAATATTTATTTTGCTTTATGAATAAATTTATCCAAAAGTGACTCCACTTGTTCAATCTGGATTTCTTGGACAATATGCTAGGTAAAAACAGAACTTTCTTTTTCTCCAAGCAGAAGTGGGTTGCAATTGAACTCATCTTCCCATGTTCCAGAGTAGCTTTCTCACTCCAGGGTGCTGCAATTTACCAAAGATTCCAGTGTTCCCAGGCATTATAAACTCTAGGTAATTTTAACAATACATATCTAAACCAAACTGCATGGTTCTCAAATAGTTCTCCTAGTAACAAGGGACTTTTCACACCTCAATACACAATGCAAGAAACCTGGTAATTGAGTTACTTTTTTTTTTTTTTTTTGAGGAACCTCCATAATGTTTTCTACAATGGCTATGCTAATTTATATTCCCACTAACAATGCAGAAGGATTCCTTTTCCTCCACAACTTCAGCAAACTTATATCTTGTCTTTTTGATAAATAGCCATTCTAACAGGTGTGAGGTGATATCTCATTGTGGTTTTAATTTGCATTTTACTGAAGTTTAGTAATGTTGAACATTTTTTCATGTACCTGTTGGCCATTTGTGAATCTTCTTTTGAGAAATACCTTTCCATATCCTTTGTCTATTTTTTAATCAGGTTATCTTTTTTCTTGCTATTAAGTTGTTTGAGTTCCTTATATATTTTAGTTATGCACCTCTTATCAGATATGTGGTTTTCAAATATTTTCTTCCATTTTGTAGGTTGTCTTTTCATTCCATTGCTTGCTTCCTTCGCTGCACAGACCTTGTTAGTTTCATACAACCTCATTTGTCTATTTTGATTTTGTTTTTATTTGTATTTTGGGAATTATAGCCAAAAAATCTTTGCTGAGACTAATTTCTGGAAGCTTTTCCCTAACATCCTTTGTTCATGTTCATTTTACAATTTTAGGTGTTACTTTAAATCTTAATTCATTCCACTCTGGATATATATCCAAAGGAAATGAAATCAGGGTGTGGAAGACATATTTACGCTCCCATGTTCATTATGGAAAATGTGCTATGTATACACAGTGTATTACTATTCAACCTGAAAAAAAAGAAGGAAATTCCTGTTATTTGTGACAACATGGATGACCTCGTGGACAATATGTTAAGAAAAATAGCTGTCGCGCCGTGCTTGCCAGCAAGAACGACGCAACAACTTGGAGTTCTTCCGACAGCAGTTTATTGGGGCGAACAGCTTCAACAAGATGGCGAGAGACCCAGAACGGGAAGTACGGCTGACTTATATAACAGCACAAGTACATGTGGCGGAA